>CAJNDV010014002.1:41487-76461 GCA_905221635.1 Symbiodinium sp. CCMP2456
TACTGTTTTCCGCTCTGATAATTCCGGCTTCATGGAAAGGTCTGACGATGGCTCACGGTCTCTGTTCCGTGCTCCGTGCCTTCTTTACGTTACAAGAGCGCTTGCGCATTTCCGTCCAGGTGGATCATGTCCCCGGCATCTCTAACGACATTGCCGATGGCTTGAGCGACGGCTCCGATCCGGCATCCTTCGGTTTTTCGCCGTCCGAGTCAATGGATGTCGACTGGTCGCTCATCGCTGCCGCTCCGTCCATGCGTTTCTTTCCGTCGGCTGAGCCTTTCTCAGGCTTTGTTGCACCTTGAATTCTATCCGGGCCCGTTGCTTGATGGTCTTTTGGTGCGGTTCCCCTGTCGGGTCAAGCATGCGGCTTGGTCATCTTTGGTCCGACCGCCGCCAAAAGGACCAGGTCACCATAATCTGCGTCCGTCTGACAGTGCTTCACCCGACCACCGGACTGTCTGCATCGGTCACAAAAAGATCCGTGTGTGCGAGTGCTGTTCCCGACCGATTTAGGGTAACGGACTAGTCCGCCCGAACGAGGACCGTCCACACACGCACACACACACACACACACTGGAGTGTTCTGATTGAAAGTCGCCGGTTGTGGTCATAGTAGCGCAGACCTCAGCAGTTGGGAGACCTGTCAGGACTTAATCTGTTGTCGAAATACAGCGTTCTTGTAGAAGTGGTTAGTTAAAGCAACAGCGAGGACGGTAGCAATGCACAGCGAGGATATGCAGTATCACTGCAGGGACACAGTTGGACGTTTCCAACTGCTTCACCAGGAACCATGGGCGTCTTTGTCAGCAGGAGACCCATGGTCGTGCTCCTGCCCCCTGCAAGTTTCATGCGAGATCTTCAATAGCGCGACATAGCGCAGCTTTCGTTCTCCCTAGTGCCGATTCGGGAGTGCTCAGGCACACAACCGCCTACGGAGAGGCGGATGATGCAATTCGCACCATTAACCATCCCTGTGCACCGTTATCGCTCTCTGCCCCGGTCTCCTTCCTGCCCCGGTCCCTTTCTTGTACCTTCCCATGGACCATTATCGCTGCCCCTTCCCTGTACCCGTGCACCGTTATCCCTCTCTCTCCCGGTCCCTTTCCTGCACCTTCCCGTGCACCGTTCCCGTGCTTCAGTATCGCTCTCTGCCCCTGGCCCTTCCCTACCCCCGTGCACCGTCCCTGCCCGTATCGTATTTTATTTGTGCTCCCGTCGGGCTCTCCGGTCGACTCGTTCCACTCCCATCGGCTCCGCGATCCCTCCATACACGGCTTCCTCTTCAGACGCATCGGCTATTTTTCTCGTATCGGCTTCGTTATCGCACTCTCGCGACTTACTCCAGCGTGCTATTTCGCTACAAACGAAATGCCGCAGAACAAGAGTCGATGTTGTGTTTCGAGAACCAGGTCCAAGTCACCTCACTCCTACCGAGAAGCATGTGCTTATTGGACACGTCGGCTGAGCTCTTCACATTACCAAGGTGCACGCAGAGGTGCTACAGCTCCACTCCAAATCGCTTTATCCAAAGTCACTGGGATGGGCACCAAGATGCAGCTATCGATATATTTGTTAATATAGTCACGACTCGAGACTGCAGTTCGGTTGCCACGAGGGAAGATGTTCCGTGCCCCACGTTTACACGGTAACTGGGGTTCAAAGGCTTCAGAACAGGACACCAAAGAACTTTCACCGAAGTCACCACAATCAAGCTTGCTGTGTTCACCTGTCCAGCTGGAGGAAAGCATTCCAAGAACCGTTGTGTTGCTGGTCAAGCACCCCGCAACTGTCGTCTCAAAGTCGACTGTGATTGCGGAATCTTGTTCCAACAGAATAAGATCGGGAAGGGAGAGAGGAACGCAGGACGAACAGAAACGTTTTGGCACGAAGGGCACCCAAAACAAAACATCAACCCGAAACCTTCTTCCCGAGCCGCAGCTCACGACCAACGACTGGTGAAAAGGGTGCACGAGGAGCAGAAAAGAAAGATTTTCGGGGAAAACAAATTGGAAAAAAGGTCTGGATTCCCCATGTCGGCGAAAAACTGGGAGGCAGAATACAACTGAACGAAACGAGAAGGAGAGTGATCAGACTGCTACCGCAAAGAAACGAAATGAAATGGAAGGCAAGCAGCTTGAGTGATCATGCTGCAACACAAGATTCTCAGCCTTATGTCTGTTTCTCTTGAAAAAGTCAAGAACTAAATCAAAAGGATGGGTTGAAATGCATACTCTTGCAAGCCTTATGTGACTGGTGCTCGCCAAGCCATCCCGACGAGCGTGCACTGTCAAACACTGTTATACATCTAACTCAGGGAAAGTCGGAAAACCGAACGCTTTTCCAACCATCAGCTCAAGCCCAAGCCATAAGCAACAGCGAGAAGACAACTTCAGATCCACTCCATGCATGAACGGCGGCGTTAAAGCCTGAAAGAACCGAACATGACCTAAAACGGAAGTCACGACGTGCAAACCAAAGCTCGAGAGTCACCAATGTTCTACCAAGGTTCAAGCAGCAACAGACAGCAAGGCACAACCGATGTGACCTCAATCAAACCCAAAAGGCACCGAGGCACATACCAAGGCACCGCGAGAACAATTAATCTCGAGATCCCTTCAGCCCGAGGGCCTAACCGAGGGAAAAACCCCAAATTGGTGGCAGTCGCCCGTCCTCCCGTCCCGGTACCTGTAGGAAAGGACGAGAGCAGACCAAAGGACAGGACAGGGAACAAACAGAAGAACAGAAGCAACAGCAACAACAACGACAAACAAGAAGCGAAGAAACGCGAGGAAAGCGACGAGCAAAACAAGACGCAAACAGCCGACGACAAGACGGAACATCCTGGGACATATGGGTACTTTGTGACTGATATATTGTGCCAGTTTTGGCTGCTTTTGCTTTCGCTTCTTTCCGCTGGTACTTTGCACAACAGTGCTGACTGGGAGGTAAAGCTCATCTATTTCCTCCATTCCCCCGAAGGGATCAAGACGGTGCACCGCTGGGCCCTCCGCCTATTGGACATAAGTCCTCACACTGGAGTGTTCTGATTGAATGTCGCCGGCTGTGGTCATAGTAGTGCAGACCTCAGCAGTTGGGAGACCTGTCAGGACTTAATCTGTTGTCGAAATACAGCGTTCTTGTAGAAGTGGTTAGTTAAAGCAACAGCGAGGACGGTAGCAATGCACAGCAAGGATATGCAGTATCACTGCAGGGACACAGTTGGGCGTCTCCAACTGCTTCACCACGAACCATGGGCGTCTTTGTCAGCAGGAGACCCATGGTCGTGCTCCTGCCCCCTGCAAGTTTCATGCGAGATCTTCAATAGCGCGACATGGCGCAGCTTTCGTTCTCCCTAGTGCCGATTCGGGAGTGGTCACACACAAACAGTGCCCCTTGTCTGGGGCGCTTACGACCTGAAACACGAAAGCTGCGATATTGGTACATGGTAGCTGTAGCAGGTGCCAGCCTTGTATGTGCACGAGACAACGTCGATGCTGTTAGGTCGGCCAACGAAGTTGGCAAAACATGCACATACTTGTTGTCGGCTAATTCTCACGGTGTGGTAGATCGTTTTCTTTTGCGAGGAGGCTGGCGATCTGTGTTGCTGTCCGTCATGTTGTGAGTACCGGGTCGGGGCGTTGTGGTAGTAGTAGAAGTGCTTGGGCTCGTGTGGGCTGCTTGGTTTGTACACACACGCACGCACACACACACACACACACACCCAGCCACCAGGCCACCCAGCCACCCAGCCACCCGCCGACGCATGCAGACGCACGGAGACCCACGGAGACGCACGGAGACGCACGGAGACGCACGGAGACGGAGATGCAAGGAGACGCACGGAGACGGACAGAGAGGCAAAGAGAGGCAAAGAGACGCACAGAGGCGCACCACACACACACAGACACACATTATCACGCACACACACACATACCTACATACATACATACATACATACATACATACATACATACATACATGCATGACAACACAACCAGGTCAGAGCACAAACCTTTGTACATCGACCGATTACGCCCGCCCGCCCCGCCCGCCCCGCCCGCACGCCCGCACGCCCGCAGTGTAGTGCGTCCACGGTGCGTGTTTGGCATGTTAGCTAGGGGTTGCCTGCCATGATGCTGGCAGCCTGTCCCCTGATTGTCTTTGTGATTGTTGCCACGGCTCTAGCATCCACATGCTGTGGTTCGTGTCTGTGTTTCTGGGCAGTTCAGTGCTGGCCTTGGTAGTTTGCTGCGCCCCACCCTGTGCCACCCTGCGGCGCATCATGAGGGAGTCAAATAAGTGCGCCCATGCTGGGTTGCACATGGCAGACTACAAGACATGCTGGTCTTGTACTTGTTGCTACCCCACGACTACTAGTAGGTACTACTACTACCGTTACTACTACCACTACCACTACCACTACCACTACCACGGCCACTACCGCTACCACTACCACTACCACTACCGCTACCACTACCACGACAACTACTGCTTGTCCCGTCACTGCAGCTACGACTATGACTATGACTACGACTACGACTTCTACTTGGTTTTCATGGCCACCGTTTTTGATCCTGCTTTCCTGGTTTCTAAATCCCGTTGGTTTTTGATGCTGGTTGATATTTTATTTTGATCCGTCACGCGTGGCACAGTAAGAGCACCGGCACTCGGTTCCCATCTTGTGGCTCCCCCTCCCCTCCCTCCTCAGTACCTCCCTTCCTCCCTATTAAGATAGATGGACTTGAAGGATACCATCCCTTTGTCAAGATGTTCAATGCAAGGCACACAAAGGAGGCATGGAAAGAGTTCGGGACATGCACCCGCACCCTCGCCCTACGTCCCTAAGCCCCAAAGCAACACCCAAAGCTAAAGAACGAGAGCAACCGAGGACTGACATGGCAGAGCCGGCGGCAAAGAAGGCCAAGGTTGAGGCAGCTTCTCTTGAAGCGAGGAGGATTGGAGAGTTGGGGTGTCAGAGTTTTCAAGCAATGAGTCATCGTTGCGGGTTTATGTGTGGGCTACTGTTTCACTGCCCTCGTGCCGCTTGGGACACTTGACCATTTGAATTCTGCATATCGCTCTGTTCAAGTGGCATGCGTCACGTGCCCCACTTGAAGCGTGCACATCTCTACGATTGTTCAGGGGTTCGCGCCACTTGTACCGCTTGAGGGGGGGGCGCCACTTGTGCCACGGTTTGGGGTTTTCGGGTTTAGGCCCTAAGCAGGGTTTGGGGCGTTTAGAGTTTAGGGTTTATGGGTTGAGGGTTTCGGGGTTTAGCGATCAGGCGGGGTTACGGTCTAGGGTTTCAGATTTCGGGTTTTAGGGTTTAGGGCTTTAGGGTATTGTTACTAGTCGTGACACTGTTCTACTATTTCCGCTACTTACTTGTGCTACTGAAGGCCTCGCGCACTGCAAGCGGCACAAGTGGCACAAGTGGGCAATCGGTGCAAAACGGCGATGTCAAGCGGGGCAAGTGGGGGAACACACGGTTCCGGTATTTGGGGATGTTCAAGTGGCCCAAGTGGCCAGGCAACTCATGTCAAATAAAATCGCACGAGCTGCTAGTATTCCTGTTGCACACGTGCAGCGCTCTTAGAGGGTTCGGGCCCAGAGCTTTGTACTGGGCTTGTGAAGCTTCAAACTATCGAACATGTTGATAACCTTAGCCATTTTTCAATCGAATGCTGCGCGAGCTGGCTCTGCGTGTGGCGGGCGATTATGGCTTTGGCCCTACAGACCCCGTGCAGACCCGCAAAGAGGACAAACAACACCCAGGAAGATGCACACACACAATCATTCGCATCTACCACTGACAAGCTTAGCAGACAAAGATGATAATTCCATTTTGGAGGGGCGAGGGGTTTCGGAGTTTGTAGTCTTTCGAGTTTAGGGTTTAGGGACCAATATCCCCTATTGGGGTATTGGGGTTTAGCCTTGTAGAGGACAGCCTTTAGGGCTGAGGGTTTGCCACACATCCTTTCCGGGTTTAGGGTTGGCCACATATCATCCCGCTCGGGCGTTGGGTTTGCCATCCGACCTACCCGACTTTGGCCTTTGAGGACATGGCTTCGTGCTCATCATCTCCTGCAGAAGTGTTGGGTTTAAGATCCAAGATCGTGTAAAAAGGCTTAGTTGTGGCTCTGGGAGAGCCCGTCATCCGAAGCAGTTATTGCCGGCATCTGGGTTTTTGGGGAACCAATCATACCTAGTAGCATCATCTCCTGTTGAAGCTTTCTAACATCTTTGGTCCGGGTGTTGAACCAACCAGGGTCACCTCCTTTGGGGTTTCGGGCCTGTCACCCACCTTGAAATTCCAACCAGCAGCGGATTATTTCACGCGAACACGTAAACAGGTCGAGGCCACCAAACCAAGACTCGTTCTTTGACTCACGGGCCGAAGCCTTGGAACCTCCTCGCTTCGCACTCTGCGCTCAGAAGAAGAAGACCTTCGAGCAGCAGCGCAAGGAAGTCGCGGAGGAAAAGGGCCGAGAGGCGCATTGGGGACCGGGGGCGTTGTTCCGCAGTGCTATTGACTGTTCGGATATTGGGCGATGCTTTTGAATGCTGCTGGATCCTACTAATCTTTTGGGAGTTTCGATCGGTGAGCGTCTGAAGGAGCTGCTGGATGGTCTCTTTGAAGCCTGGGACTACGATGGCTCCGGCACCTTGACGCTGGAGGACCTTGATCCTTACCTCCTCTCCGGGGTTAGTGAAAGGTTTTCGAGTAGACGATTTCAGAGACAGGAGATACTGCCTTTCTACATGAAGAGCTCCCAGAAGCACGATGTTCTGGAGCCGCAGGTGCGAGGAATGTGGTCAGTGCTTTTCACACGGCTTGTTCGCGCATTTGAAGCCCGCTTCGCTGCATCAGATTCCCACGTTATCTGTAGTTTAGACTGAGGCTACTCCTTCCTGTCTTTGTTGATGCTCACCTTGCAGGTCCGATCAGGCTTCGAGAAATTCTGTTCATCGCAAGGCTGGTGAGAGATCTAGGCGCCATTCAACGGCTTGGGGTTGAATGACTTGCTTGGGCAGGCATCGATCCTTCGAAAGGCTTAGACAAATCGGTCTTCAGGACTCTCGGTGAATGGTTTGTCAAGAAATTAGGCAGGCTATCCGAGGGGTCAGACGCGCAGGTCTTTCTTGAAGTTGCTAGTGCCACCCAGGAAATGGCTGAGCAAGCTGTCCGAGGAGCAGCTCGCAGCGCATTATGTGCGCAGCTTGACGGACACAGTTGCTCCTCCAAGATGTCGGCAGAGAGGTCCTAGCTTTGCCTTAGCAAAGCCGCATAAGACCGGCGCCATGTGCAAGCTTGTTTATCTCTTTGTTGACCCTGCTCGCAGGCTCGCTCGCATCACTCTCTCTCAAGCCGAGAAGATGCCTCAAGTGACATGCTCCACCGAGGACATGTGCAGGGGTGGACAGATGATCCCTACAAGATGAACATGAACCTGGCGGTGATCAAGGAAACCGGTGTCATGAAACACAGCCGACTCTTTGGTGCTGGCGCGAAGGTAGCACGAGGTAGACTGAAGGGCTTCGGGGTTTCCGGTTGTCTTGAGCGCAGAAATATGAAAAACAGCCGAACAGACCGCCGCCCAATTGCTTGGAACCCGGACCCTCTGCTGGGCTACACAGTGCAGGATTTCAGAGGCAAGAGCATCAAGGAGATCCTTGATTCTCCGGTGCATGCCATTCGAGGCACGAAAGACTGCGACCAAAAAAGTACACTGTAGCCTGTAAGGACGTCGCATTTCACAGGCCGCAAGTGAGGTGTCAGTCATGATGGGAGCTTATCCATGCAGTACCAGAAGCTCGGTTTAGCAGTGTTGTCCCAACCTGTTGGAATGGCGTATTGCCTGAGCTCACTCTATGCTCACAGCAGATGGGCAGGCCTCTCCGGTGAGAATGGCGAGGCTACCCTGGAGAAGTTGGGCATCAAAACAGTCCGCGAGCTGGCAGGACTCATGCGACCCTTTTGCATAGAGCTGCTTTATCTTTCAGTCCGAAGTGCAAGCTTGGAGCTGGTGCCACACCGAGCTTTCCCCGATTCAACACATGCAATGCTTCAACGACCATGGTGTAGCAACTGTTTGTTTCTCCAGTTTATAGCAATAGCAACTCATTTCAGCAACCAATCTCGCCCTTGATCAATACAGAAGGCAGCTGGTTCACAGTGTTGCTTGGCACTGTTGGTTCATTGTGGGCGCGCCTAGTCGCAGTGTCCACGCCATCAAGGGTAACCTCCCAACGGTCCGCTTTTCTGCTTTGACACTGAAGAGGCAGTCGGGTGGGGTGAAGAGATTTGGCGTGGTGCGATTTGTACTCCGTGTGCCGTCGTTTCAAGCTTCGGCTGTTTGGGTTCCAAGTTTTGGAGGTCGCACTTACGCTTTGAAGGAGTGGGGGTTTCAGGATTTCAGGGCCCCCTTGACGCAGATCTGAGCTCCGCTCCAGAGGATGGCGAGTCTTCTTGCTGGCCCGGGCCATCGTGACAATGGCGCTACTCGGTTCAACTTGCGTGGGATCGAAGAAAGGCATTGCCTGGTCGAGTGACGGGCAACCCCAGGCCAACAGAAAACACCGACGAGGACGACAAAGACGCGAGCGGCCCTTCTGCCAAGATGAATATCCGCTCCTCGGCTTTCGCCAATTAGCTTCCAGCATAGATTGCACGCAGCAACTTGGCATCAACTGCAAAGGCTGTTCCCTCCACCGGATGCCGTCATGTCGTGTCGTCGCCTTCATGGCAGAACAAGAAATACTTCATACGCGCCGGTTGCTGTTTGAAGTTTGAATCCCCAGCAGGTCAGTTTGTCCAGGTGCATTCACTCCTTTTTTGCAATTTTTGGTCGTCCCTCTGATCAGTCCGACGCCATGCAACCGAGGCAACATGCTGGATGCAGAGTACGAGACGGCACCGCTGAAGCAGGCCATTGTATCGAGTTGTAAGCAACGCCGGGCTGCGACCGCATCACCTCGTTGTAACTTGAAGAAGCAGCATGGTGTGTGCGTGTGTGTGTGGGGCGCATTTGCACTTTAGGGTTTAGGGCTTACCTTCTTGCTGTCGGTGATAGTTACACCTGCCTTCAAAATGTTCTCGCCCGAAGATGTCCTGTTCAGGATAGCTTCCATGTGGTTTAGCAAACGCTTCTTCGCCAGTTCGAGTTCTTGTCCTCTGGTGAAGATCTGGCTGCAGGTGCTTGACCTGCCTGTGTCGGCACTGAGCATCCTGCCACCAGAAGGCCCGGGCTGTTTGGCACGCTCTGCGAAGGCAGGCATGCAGGAGTACGCCATGTGCACAGAGGCATTTTCCCCACTATGCTGAAAGATCCACTTCAACATTCACTCGCAGGGGCAGCCAAAGCAAGCATCAGAGAAACCATGGTGTACCATACTGCTTGTAGAAATTACCGGGGCTTGGGCCAATGGCACACATCAGGATATCCCAAGCTGCTGTGTTGTTTTCAGATTTCTCGCTGTGCCTGCAGTCCCGTCCTGGTAGGCGTGGAAGTGCTGGCGAGCATCAATATCCGCACCATCAAGCACTTAGGTGGGACATCGTGGGACTGTGCGTTATACCCGAGAGGGTGCATCTAGATCGTAAGCCTTGGTAGGATCATGGCATCAAGTCCGATGTAGTCCGCGAGTTGTAACATGCTCGCTCGCTGTCATGTCGTGAGGTACTCGGAAATACTTTCACTGGGCAAATGCGATGCTCGAGCTTGAGCAGTACGAAGCCTGAGCCATCGCGATGGCTTCGACTCTCGCTGTGACCTCTTGTCGACTAGGATCCCCTCCGGGGGGCGTGCTCAATGTTTCCATACAGATTTGGTGGCCATGGCCAGCACGCGAGTTGCTGCCAAACGGCACAAATTCATAGTATGCTGATAGCCGGACTGTCGCGCCGGATAGCCCGGACGGGTGCACTACCTTTAGAAGAACAGTAGCGCTGGCCACGCCAGCTATCGATTTCCTTGTATATCCGTACTATAGGTCTAATGCCAACAGAGCTGCGGCTTTGCCGAAGCGGAAAAATGAACCCCTGTCGCCCGGCATAGCCAAGCCTGGTGGAATGAATGATCGTTGCTTTTAGTGTGCAGGCAACAGACAAGCACCAGATCAACTTTGACCCGAAGGCTTCGCTTCAGTCCGGAAGTCCCCATCTTTGGATGTGCACAGCCGCATATTGGGTTTTTGGTGCAGGCAAGCGCGGAGGAGGTCAGGCTTTGTAGCGGATCCTTCACCGCCATCGGCGCCAATGACAAGTCCGTGTCGTGCTCGCCTCGATGCATCCTGTTTTGCGGTTTTGCGTTTCACCGCCTAAGCCGCACTGCGTCTTTAACCTTTATGATGGACCCTCGAAGAGACGTCACTGCCATGGGTTGCCTGCAAGCTGTGCCGGTCCCTGTAGGACCCACACTGAAGCTGCAGAGTCCATAAGTCTAGGGCCTAGGGTGGCAAGTCCTTCACTCATGCCATGTGCTTTCACGCCTCCAGGTGCCCGTATTGTGGGTCCACATACGATATCTCCTGGAAGGGCAAGCTGCAGCAGCCTCAGAGATCTTGAGCTGCTGAGCGTCTTTGGCAGGAGCCGCCGCCAAAATACTGCCTCTGATCCGAAAGCTCCAACCGCAAACCAGCGTGCTGCAGGAGCAGCCGGCGCATCAAGAGATAGGCATCAACAAACAGCGAATAGGGATCCACAAACATTCAAGTAGGGATCAACAAGAAATCAAACAGAGATCAAATCATATCAAAACTCTGAACTGCTGCAAATTACAGCATCTGCAGCCCGCGAACACTCACAACTTGGTCTCTCTCTCAAAGAGAGGAAAGACGGAAGGAAGGAAGGAAGGAAGGAAGGAAGGAAAGAAGGAAGGAAGGAAGGAAGGAAGGAAGGAAGGAGGGAAGGAAGGAAGAAAGGAGGAAAGGAACATATATACATGCATACATACTCATACATGCAGTTACATGCACACAGACGTACATACAGACATTTCTTTGCATCGCATGATACTTTAATTTACTGTTGCTATTGCCCTTTGCCGTTATTTGTACTGTTCCTGTGGATTACACGTACTGCCTCGGCCAGTAGTACTGCGACCAACCACCCTGCCCTGGCAGCGTGTCAACCTTTTTCACCAAGATCCCCCAAACATCAACGACCCACAGTGCTGCGACGTTGGTTGGACAGCAGAAAAACTGAGCCCTCTTGGTTTTGTTTGATCCGTGTTTGATTTTGTTTTGATCCGCAGATAGGTCATCTTGAGTATAATCCTACCCACGAGGAGATAGATTATAATGTTTTTATTAGCTTTTTGATTTGCTTTTGATTCCAGACAATTGATTCTTGATCACTGCTTGTTTTTTCGATCCCTCAGCCCCGCATCAAGGTGTGAAACCTGCCAACTGGCGGAGATCGGCGCCAACACGTCGCAGGCCCAGAGCGCAAGGCCAAACCATTTCGAACGGGTTTAGCGTTTAGGGTTTAGGGGCGGCTTTCGATTCTCACCGGTGGCGCGCCTGCGATAATTGCTTAACAGGTGGACCATAGACGCTGTCCACACACCCACCAGATTCGAAGTCCAGACAGCCTAAAGTGTTTCACCCACTAAGGCTTGGAATCCAACTGAGACCGATCTGAGGCCAGTCGGGATTTTCCCTTCGCATGGGGACTGTTTCAGCTTCGGTTCGGCCTGTCAGAGTTCACGGTTTGGGGTGAGGCAGGTGAACATTGAACATGTTCAGCTTCTAGCTGCAATATTTTGAAGCGCTTCTGGATTCCGGAGTGCGGGCGTTGTCCTTCCAGATCTTAGGGATACAAGGTGTAGCCGCTGATTCCGCAAGTACAAGAGTAAGAACGATGGCAGGATGAGCTGGAAAAGGGGCATCGGATAGATGTGGACTCTGTGAGGCCTAGCTTTCGGAGAGCGCAGCCGGTTCGGAGCAGCCTTGAGCCGTGCCTGCACTCGGGAGCACAAGCGCCCTGCGTGTCTTCACCAGAATTGGTTCGGATTCCAGAGAGCGAGAAAGCATAGGACCACCACTGGACATGTTTGGTTGCTTGACATTGTTTGGCTGAGAAGTTTCACACCATTCCAGTCGTCTCTGCTCAGCGTGATGCCTGGAGATGAGCCCGGATCCCGACCTGCGCAAGCCCATCTAGTTTTCAGGATTTTTCAGGCATAGTGGCTCAACTCCAGACGCCAGAGTCTAGGCAGTGCAGGGCTATAGTGAAAGAGTAGGCGTCGCGAATCCGTGCAAGTGCCAACGAGGCAGCAGCAGGCACAGCTACGGTCCAAGCCGTGTAGAAACAGTGCAGGAGCCTCCGGTACATGCGCTGAGGAAACCATTGTTTTGTCTTGCGTAGGCAACCTTGCACAAGAGGAAGGCAGAAATGCAAGCGACAGATCAACTTTTCTATGTCGTAGGAGCCAGCCGCAAGCTTCACCAGCTCCCAAAAATTCTCGGCAGAAGATGAAGGTGCTGCCGACCAGCGACATGCGTGAGGCATGGATGCAGCACCGCCGGATTATGGCTGTTGCGGTCCGGAGTCTCTCCCGCGGCAAACAGGAAAAGACTTGGGGGAAGGGTTTTTGCAAATGTCTGCAGTCGTCACTTCTGGTTCGAGATGCGTTCGCTCCATGGTACGTGTAAGCTAATCTGTTTTGAGCCTTCAGATTACGCTGTTAGGTTCGCGCAATAAGTGCCTTCGAGACTTCATGCTGTTTGGCTGCGTTTTTCTGTTATTATTGGCAGTGTGTTCTCGCAACACATCCCGGGTTGCAGGGCTGGCTCTGGCGAGAAGGACATAAGCGACAATCATCCTTGCTGGAAGTGATGCGAGGTCTTGCTGTTTTGCACGTCGGCATTGCTCAAGCTTCAGACAAGTTTTACGTTCTCTGTTTGTCATGACGCCTCAGCGGCGAAGACGATGCCCCTCAGCTCAGCATTTGACGAGAAGTGCAGCTATGTTTGCAACCCAGGGCCCTTGTCCCGCCCTCCCGGAGGTGCGACCCCGGTCATGGCGGCGCTTTTGACCGTCCTAGCGGTCCTAGCGCCGCTTGGCTGCTCTCGGAGCTAGTACGTTGAGACCCTGCAGGGAACAGCGACATGGGGTTGTCCGAAAGTGCGAAGGACAAAGACACGCACCACGTCGATGAACCACTGCAATCACGAAGCCGAGTACCGGTTGACACACGGTCCGGCTTCACGCTGGGGGTGCGACCTGTGTGCATGCACATGCCCTGGTGAAGATTCAGTCCTAGACGCTATGCAACGCCTCCATGCTTGCTGAGTGCCCGCCGGGCCCCTTTGTATCTGCTGTACTGAGGCCTAGTTTCGTGCCGCCGCGCGGCCCCGTGCGGCGTTCTGGTGTCGAGGCCGTGGTGAGCACCGGTTTTCAGGTACTCTCACTTTCCGCGCGGACACTCTATCAGTTCACTAGTAACGAGTTCCTACAACGGAAACGCATGGGCGTTGTGTGTGTGTGTGTGTGGGGGCTTTTCGATGGCATTCGTGAGCCGTTCTCGCGATCACCAGTACATTCAGGGGCTGTGATGTTTCCGTCCCTTCAGATATCTTGACCCGCACGCGTGGTGCAGGCCTTGCAACAATCCAAGCACCCCCTGGACCTAATCTTTCAAGACAGTGGCTTCGTTCTCTGAGCTCTGGCTTGTAGTGGTGGTGCTGCTGTCCCGTCACGGCAAGCATAGTAAACATCCCCTTTTCAGGATTTGTGCCTTCCTTCGAAGCTTGGCTTCAGGCACCTGTTTCAGCCCTATCGTTGGCGCTGTTGGGGGCGTCCCCAGCTTTGGCGCAAGACGTGCTGGGCGAGACCTGCGCTCTGTTTCGTGGGGCTTTAGACCTTGATTTGCCCATTCTGCACTACTTCCGTCGATCAGTGAGCAGTTAGGAAAGCTGTTCAATGTCGCGGGCAGGATTGCGTCAGTGCAGCGGATTCGGAAGGATCCGCCTTTCTTCTCGCAGTGGCCGCCCCTCGTGCAGGCTGGCGCTGGCACTTTGTGCTTGTACAGATCTTGATGCCACAGCAAAGGATCAGGAAGGTTGGGAAAGGAGAAGAACATCGGTTCAGATGTTGCAGGACGCATACCACAAGGGATCGTTTCCTGGAATTCCTACTCGTTCTCAGGTTTGATTCCTGCACGGAAAAGGTCCCTTCCTTCCGATGGCAGATGTGGGCATTGTGCTTCACGCCATGCGCTCTACTCCTGCCGTTCGGCATCTGTTCTCGCTGCTTGAGGTGGCTGTGCCCATTGTGCTCATTTTTGTCTTCGGAGCCGCTGGCTCCATCTTGTTTGGCGGTGAACTGATTGACAAGACGCTCCTTGGTATCATTAATGCGACTTCGGAGGTTAGTAGCAGCTAGTAGCATGAGCACTGAACAATAGAAGTGGCTGGTCGAATGCACAAGAGTTTGCAGCAACTGCATGCTGTGTCCGTGTTGATGTTCTACTGCCATGTGCCATGCGATCGATCTGTCAGTTACGGTGCAGAATCCAAGAACTTGTAGCTATCGGTTCAGTGCAAACTTGCAAGTAAGCATCAACGAGCAATCGTCTGCTTCACGACGATGCAGGACCATCAGACGCAAGAAAAGGCGAGAGCGCGAGCAGAAGGACCGTGACTGAAGTTGCCGCTGACTCCGTTGCACCTCTCACAACCGCAGGAGATGAAAGCTCTGATCCAGGTGTGGTGGTGACCTTCGGGTATAGGGGTTGCCAGAGCTTTCTGCCACGGACCCTCACGGTGTGCTGCTCTCCCTGCAATTGCAGGCGGTTGCAAGACAAGAGGCCGCTGGGAAGGCTGGCCAATTGACAAATGCACGAAGAGCGTGTGTGTTCGGTGTGCATGTCGTGTGTGTGTAGCTTGGAGGAAGCGAAGTCTTTGCTAAGGGCGATTTGGAGAAACGTTGAAGCAGGCTGCGCCCGCCGGCAAGGCGGCGCCCGCCCCGGCCCCCGAGGTGCCCGAGAAGTGATCGACATTCCAAATGAACTCTCTTCCGAAGGCTCGAAGTCGGCTTCAGAATATCTAACACCGTCGCCGGCTTGCGAAACAGTTCTGTTCCTAAGTTCGCATGTTGACATCGAGTGGGGAAGATCGCCGAGCACTCTGGTGCTGAATCTTGACCTGGGAGCAGGAGGGCGGCTAAGTAGTGCCGGTAGGGTGGACTCTCGATTCTTGCTACCAGGGACCTCCGAGCAAGCTTGCTCACAAACTTTTTGAAACCACGGTTCTGCGCTGGAGCCCGTCGGGTCGGACTCCAGGCGTGAACCAGGAAACCATGGGTCTCCAGTTATTGTCGGGACACCAGCTTCCCAGAATGGTAGCTCGTCCTTTTCGGAGTTGGTCCATGTGGCCTTCGGTGCCAGGGACCCTCCCCAGCTCCCAGCTAGCCGTGGCTCCCAGCAACTCCTGATCTAGAGCAGAAAGACCTCATCATCGACTCAACCGACCAGCCGTTGGCCTTTGCTCGACACGCAAGCTTGAGCTTCTTCTGGCCATTGTTTTAGCAGTAAATTTAACAAAGAGTGAGCAGCCAAAGAGTCGAGTGCCTGCACAGTTGCACTTTGCCGCGTGCACTTAATCCCAGTGTGTTTGAACGCGCGCAGGTTCAAGCCACCCAGCATGATGGGCATGCTTCCAAGGTGCTAGTGTGTATCTGGTATCTGTCGCCGCAGGACATCTACTTGAGCAGATGCATGAAGTAATGATCGTCTGCCCGACGGCTTCGGCAGTCCCGAGCATTCCTCACAACGTCTTCGCTGTCATCGAATTAACTCCTGGCATGAAGCCCAAAGGGGCACAGCCATCCAAAGCTGGCCGGCATGTTGACTACAACTGGGACGCGCTCTCCCGCTGGGGGCTCAGTTGGTGGTGACACATTTGCTCGGTGTCCCGCAGCCTTCACACTGACATCCCTTATTGGAGACAGCTTGTTTGCTTCCGTTGAGGTCATGACATCTACAGGCAGCGTGTACTCGGCACAGAGTCTGGAATCAACCAGTTCATCAAGATGGACGACAAAAAGAAGCTCAGTGCAAGGGCCTCGGCGGTGGGCACCCGGAGCAACTCTGCAGAGCGCTGCTTGTGCAGGTGTTTTCAATGCTTGTTTACGTCCTTTTGATTCTGTCCGCGATGAACTTCGTGTGGAAGTCAGGCAGGGGAGGGCGAACCTTCCTCGTAGTTCACCTGGCAGTTTCGTGCGACGAACTGGTGGGAGGTGTCATCGAGTCCAAGTACTTGGTGACCCGGGCCGTGGACAAGTGGGTGAGCAGTCACCACTTCCAGTTGGATCCCACGAGGAAGTATTTCAAAGATATCAACAGCATAGAAGACATGCAGGACAGGCCGAGAAGTGTCGAACTTAATATCTTCAAAGTGAGCAAGGTTGCATGGTTCTTTGCTGTTCAGGTTGTAAGAGGATTCTCAGAGTCTGCTGAATGTCCGCCCTTTTCCGGAGGATGCCAACATAACTGCAAAAGTATTCTAGCTGTAATATGTGTGTATATATATATATATGTACTTATGTATATGTATGTACTTATGTATATGTATCAATACGTGCATTATAAGTTGGAGGAAGCTGTACGTCATGCCAGAGCCAGGACTGGCTTCGCTATGCCCTACCTCGGATAATGGCGCCGCCAATGCAGCCAGCGAACTTTCCCCTCTATGGAGCCACCCGGTGCTAAACTTCACCGTTGCTGCGATTGTGATCAGCTCTTGAACCAGATCCGATTAACTCCGAGGTACGGTTCTCACTTCGAAATGTTCAAGAGATCAACAACACAGAGCCACGCTTTCAACGGCGAGCAGGTGTAACCTGGAAGGATGGGAACGGAAGCTTCGCCGCGGCATTGTAACACCGCGAGTTTGCATAGTGCCCGACTCGACATGCAATGACTGCCGGAGAGGACAAAGTTGGTCTCGAGACCTCCTCCTCCACAGTGTCTGCCCTGACAGCAAGTCTCGTGGCAGAAGCAGGGTCTGAGATTTGGAGCAGAGGGATATGCCTTGTCTTGGCAATCTGCAGCAGTTGACAGTGCCAGGTTATGAGAACGATGACACCAGCAGTTACGGGGTGTATCGCGAGTACGGCTTCAACTCTCCGCTGGCTGTCAGCCTCTTTACTGACGGCCTTCCTGCGACCGCCGCTGGTCTCCGTCATTTTAGGCCAGGCTGCAGGCTGCCCACGTCTCTCCCATGGGCCCTTCGCTGGGAGGTTAAAGAAAGTTGTGCATGGTGCCATGTGCACATGCACGTGTGAATATGCATCTGTATGTGTACAGATGTACGCACATATACATCCGCACAAATGTCATACCCGAATCACTCAGGAAGAGAACTATGCCCTTATCGCAAACTTCAGCCTAGGCGAGAGCCTCAGCCGCTCAATCTTCTGTCGACCGGGCTTGTCGCTCGCAACTGGATCTCTTCACAGTTTGAACACTTCGAAAGAGTCCGTGATCGTAGGTCCAGTTTGCGCTGCCAGAACAAATCCTTTGGACTGGCCGGACTAGGCTTTGCAAGCTTTGGGGGATGCGGCCGAGGCCTGCAGTGGTGCTCCAAGGAGTTCTCAATGTGCTCCGGAGAGCTCTTAGGACTGGCATCAGTTCCAGAGATGAGAAGTCGACAGACTGTGCTGTCTCTGCGGTGATTGGGTCTTCTGCTTGGATCTGGGGCTGGCGAAAGTTCTTGCAGGAACGCAGTCCATCCCAAAGTGGAAATCCCTGACGGACGTGGTTGACGACTGCAACTACCGCTGCGAGAAGCTGGACCATGCTTTTGTTTATGCTTGATTTGTCCGGACTTCTCTTTGGGGCAGGTGGCACGATGAGCTTTGTTAGGTGTGCGAAGCACTTTCCTTTCACCCGGGCTGCTTGTAGGAGCGGAACGGAAAGCTCTGCTACTGCTGGACTCGGACGCAGAGTGAATGCATGTTCTATCACGTTCCGGTGCGACAGCTGGCGATGAGCTCAGCATGTTGAAAGAACCCCTATTTGCAGGAGTCCCAGCAAAACCTGCATCCTTCAAAGCAGAACTGAGGTGGACACACCCCCATCTCTGCCTTGTTGGAATCACTCAGCCGGCGAGAATGTTTATCCTAAGCTCGAGGAAGGTCACCTTGGCAGGATTCCACGGCAGTCTGCAGATGCCCTTGTGCAAGCTGAAGCGTTTGGCGATGTTTGGCCTGAAAAGAGGACTGCCTACTTCCCCGTTCTGAAGCGCTTCGTGCATTCCACGAACATGTGGCGCCCGGATTTGGTGAGAACCAATGGCTTTGCCTCGAGCCAAGGCCAGAGCCACAGAGAGAGCCACAGACACACACGGAGAAGGAGAGGAAGCGAGAAGTGTCGACACCGGACTCGGACTACGGCATAGCCCTCGCGTGCAGGGTTTGGGGTCCATGTGTCCTTGAGCCCAAAGCAAGCAAGCAAAAAAGAAAGCAAGTAAGGAAGCGAGAAGAGTGAAAAGACCAGCGAAGAGAAGAATGAGAGAGAGAGAGGTCCGTGGTATTTTGGCTCAACTCGACCTGCCGCTTCCTTCGGGTGGCACTGGAGGGCGGCCCTCCCCGAACCTGCTGTTTCAGGCCTGTTGGGTGGACGTCCCTCTGAGTGGGGCGAGGCTTGAGTCCTTCGCTGACGCCGTTTTGCTTAAGAAAGCCCTCTCGCGCCCCGGCTTTCCTGGAAACCTGACCGCGGCCCCTCCTTCAGGAGGGTGGCGGGCTAGTAGGGAGAAGAGGCTACTTCATTGTGGAACGCGGGGGGACTGTCCTGCACGACCTGTACCTTGACCTCAACGATGGCAAGTTCTTTGGCAAACCCCAGTCAAAAGGGGGAGAAAAGGCAAGGCGGCTCCAAACCGAAAAGCGACCCCTCGGCCAGGCCGCCGAAGGTCAACACTACGTGCGAGGAGCAATGTAAGCTTGCACAAACAGACTCCGTGACCTGGGTGTGTCTGCCTTGATGGGGCCCTTCTACCACAAACCCCACGACATGGGGGACACGTGCTGCAAGCACACGGGACAGCTTACCAGCATGGGACGACCATGACCTACGCAAAAAGATGGACGAGGATGCTGCCCACGACTTACTCTCCAAAGAACCCGGCAGAGAAGCCATGCCACGCGACAACAAAGGCCAGGGGAAGAGCAGGCCTCTGTCCGACTATGTCAGGTTTAACAAAGAACAAGGCACGGCACTCCTTTACACCGACGACTACAAGCGCTACATCCAAAGGCGCAATGATCGACGAGACACCGGCCGATGAGCAGACCGACTTCTGGCTATCGTGGGGGAACGCAACCCTCGCATGGAAGAAGAGATTCGCTTCCATGTGGGGAAACACGCATGGAAAGTGGCTGGCTTTCTCAGTTCAGCCAAAAGAATCAAAAGAGTTTTCAAGAGGGCCATGGAGGAAGCAGTCCGCAATGCGGGGGACAGAACGAAGCAGCAGACCCAGACGGGGGAGAAGGTCACAAACGTCCAGGACCACAAGACGAGGAGCCGAAGGCGAAGAGACCAACACGCGGCGAGATGTGAAGGGGGAGCATGTTGTGAGAGAGAGCATCATCCGTGCATGTTTTTTTGAATGTATGTGTGGCGTTTGGTGTGAAATCTTTTATTGCCGGGGAAACCTTGCTTCTCTCAGGTAAACCTCTTTCCAAATCCGGCCCGACCTTGGCCGTCAATCATGGACTCTTTTCAACACACCGCCGATGCAAATCACTCCGATGATATATATCGGGGGAGCTTAGAGGCCCTGAATTCACTTCCGTCCCTTTCAATGTCAAGTCATATCATTCGCTCGATGCAGCGAAGAAGAAAGCATGTTTTTCATCAAAGCCCCCATCTTTCCAAGCTTACCCTACACGGACAACTGGGGGACCCTCTTAACCTGACATTCTCCCGCACTACTCTTAGGTTGCAATTCAATTTTCGTTTGTGTCAGTCTAGGGGGGAGCAGTGGCGTGTATACACCAGCCGAACCACACCAGTCTGCAGTCAAATTTGTTCTGGTGTTATGTGCTGTTTTTTCGCCGGAGCCTTGCAAGTTTTAATGTCGAGTTGCAGCAGAGTGTGAGAGGGCATGCGGTCCCGTAGTTGTGAAGTTGAATCGCGCGTGGGGTAAAGGGTTGGACGCTCCCTGGGCTTCCCACCTGGTAGGGAGAGAGAGAAGTCCTTGGTGCTGAACGGTCCGCAAAGTTTCCCAGGCCTGAGCTTGGATGTAGCAGCCCTCTTATGCCCTCACGCTCTTGCAGGTTTCGTGTACACCCTGTACTACTGGCCGCAAGAGCAAATTGACTACCTGGCCGCGCTGCAGCTGAACATCTCTAACGGTGCGGTCAGGCCTGAACATGTGCTGAGTTGCTTGCTCAAGCACTGACGCAGCAGTTCAGGGCGGTTGCGCAGCAGAAGCTTCAGCGATTAGGATTTCAACCCCTGGCTTACCCGAAGTGTGGCACTGCCATGGCCTTCCCGGGACAGTTTAGTGTGCAGGGCTTACGGTCACTCACAAGAGCAATCTTCTTTAGTGTTCATGACTTGGGACCGGAGCTCAGCGTTTCGTTCTCGGTGCCAGGACGACGTACTTCTCGCAGAGCCTCCTTTTCTCGCAGTTGAATGCAGCTCGATGGAACTTTGGGTTTTGAAAACCTAGGGAAGCATCTCGTCTTGGTTTGTTTTCGGGATCCCAAAAGCGTGTTCGGAAGGGCAGCTTCTGTCTCTCTCTCTCTCTCTCTCGTGCGCTCGACTCCGTTTCCCGGCCGCCTCCGGGTCGGATCCAAGGATTGGATGCTCGGAGGATTCCTCGGTCCAACGGCGCCTCGTCTTGAGAAGTCTGCCTCATTGACATTCTGGTCAAGTCACAATTCGGGGTTTCACATCTCAGGGAGGGTCAGCATATGCGCCACTGCCACAGGCGGGCTACATGGTGGTGGATTGGATGAACTGGAACGCGAACTTCGAGACCATCACCTGGCTGGTTCTGAAGTTCAAGGCACGCCTTGATCTGCAAGACGTTTTACTTGTGCGGACGTCCATGATACATGTTTCAAGCTCGTGCACTTGCAAGGAGTCCCAGCTTCTGATGCAACAGGAAAACGTTCTGCGAAAGCTGCAAAGCACCTTGAGAGCTCGCAGCCAGGCAGAGGCCTCGGGGCTGGTCACTGCGTCGCGGCGCATCTACCAAGTTGTGGTTCCGGACCGTGGAGGGATCAGGTTTCGAGGGGTCATGGGATGTCAAGGGTGGCACCAGGCAGACGTGTTTGGGAGGAGAGTCTGTGGGTGTGGGGATCCGTGAACATTCGGAGCAGAGCGTCTGCATCTTTCCTGTGAAGAGTTTGCTGCGAGTTCTCATGAGCTGGCATGGCTAACAGTCACACATTGGCCGTGCCATTGCTACGTGCGGTTGCGCAGCACTTCATGCAAGAACGATTCTCTTGGTAGCTGTATCTACTCATCGTCGACTTGACCTACGGGATGTGCATGTCCCAGGGAAAGGTTCTTCAGAGTACTGTACATCACGGTTTCGGGCGAGCCATCGCAAGGAGCAAGATCTGATGGCTGTGCGGGCAGATCCGGAGAGCGCGATCTGGCCCGACTTTGACCTTTGGCACGCGATGTACATCATCCTCGTCAGCTTCTTGGCAGAATAGATGTACTGGGGCATTGACAGGCCTTCTGTCATCTTGTGCCTTCTAGAAATTGGGCATCTTTACCATTTGCCTTTCCTTCTGTGTCCCGGCTCCGGACAAGCAAGCAAGGAAGCCCCACCAGAGGGGATGGTCTTTTGCGAGCTGTCACGAAACCCTAAAGCCCAAAACACAGCGCAGTCTTTGCTAAAGCGAGGCAGCTACTTCTTCCGGGAGATGCACCTTTGCCGCCATGGTTTACTGTAAGTTTCTCGGACTGAGAGTGCGAAATTGTCCTGTGCCTCAGGTATGAGATCGCCATCACTGGAACGAAGTACTTCACGTCGGGCTGGGCCATGTTGGCAATAGCTGGAATCGGCCTGCACATCGCAACCATCGTGCTGCGGCTTTCTGCCCAAACTGTATGTGCAAGACCGGATTGTGAAGCTTTTACCACTGAGATTCTCAGTTCTGAAACCTTCGACCCATTCACCGATTCAAGGTACCGCCACCACCAGTCCTTGGGCTTCACGCTGCAGACTGCACAGGCAGAGCCCGGAAGGCTATTCAACCCCGACTTCAACAAATTCGAAGACGAGGCCGATGCTCAACATTTCGGGTTTCGCTCGGGTTTTGCAGCACACGGCCCTGCGTAGAGCGGCTTGCTGTGTGAGTCCGAGCTGCGACGAATTTCAGACGAGTATCCAGGGTTAGTTATGGTCATCCATTTGTATGCCGAAGCGCATGTCGACGTGCGATGAGCGATGATGTGTAAATATTCGTGAATGAGTGTATCTCTGGCACTCTAGCAGATGTGTTGCAAATTGGCAGGCACGGTGCACCCTCATGAAACCCATGCCTGCATCGGTTGTTGCATCTGCTAGTCACGAACTTGCTCTGTGCCTTACAGGCCGTGGCCTGGGCAGACTTCATCATTGTGGCCGGTATCATGATGGTCTTCCTGAACGGACGCTTAGCCGCGACGTAGCTCTAGAGTCTAGATGTCTCTAGACTGGAAATCAATCTGCTACCGGCTGCTAATGCTGCAACCTCTCATCTTTGGCAAGGCTGCCTGGTGCAGTACTTGAACGACTTGATTCCGCGTGTGTCGGTGCTGGTGGACACGGTGAGCAGGCCGGAATCCAAGGAGTTGCAGCAAATCGCCAACCCTCGGCCTGATGAATCCAGAAAGAGCGCAATATACATCGCATCACCCGCTGTCTGCGGTAGTTTAAGCAGTCCGTGAACTCTTCATAGTGGTCTTGCCCACGTCCCTGCTGGATTTTTGCATGCGGCTCTGGTGTGGGCTCAAAATGCCTCAAGTATCTGCAGAGCTGAAATTTAATAAGTGTCGAGCTTGAGCGGGCTTTCGAGGCTGGAGGCGTGAGTCCATTTATCGTAATTACTAGCTTCATGCACCCATCACGTGCCCGGTCTGCAAGCTTCCATCTGACGGCGGAGATCTAAAAAATTGCCGGCCTCTGCTGCATCTGCCCTCAGAACTCAGTGTCCGTCAGGTCCATCACGCCTGTGTTCTTCCTTGTGATCATTCTCGGCGACGTTTTCCTTGGCTTCGTGTGCCTTGGCGACTCGATGAGCCGCATTCTTTTTCGGTGCAGCTGCGGCGCTGCACGTCCACTGCTGCAGGATTTGGAGCAATCTGCTCTTTGGCAAAAGCGTCATCGACTTTTCCGACGTGCAGCTGTGTGCCATTTCCCTGACAGAGATGATCTTCGGGCGTCTCTCGGTCGTGGAGGATTTCTGCCGGTTTATGGAGTTCGAATTTCTGGACTGCCTAGTACACGCAAAGTCCACAACGAGAGCCCGGTGCAGGATCTGCGCAATGCCTTCCCACTGACCGGCTTCCTATTCTACCTGACGTTTATGCTTCTTTGCCAAAGAAGTCCCCGTGGGGTGTTTCTGTCCGTCGGACGTCGCAGATTTTCCTGATACTGGTAAGGGACCCATGCATTCGACTGTTGACAGCGGTGCAATGTCCAAGGATTCTGTTCTTCTTCATCCTGCAGTACCTGAGCAAAGCGATTGTCTTCACATCTTTCGATGATGCGAGCAGGCAGAGCAAGCACACCAAGGAACTCGTCGCGCCAGACTTGGGCGCCAACAACGAGCCTCCAGCGGCAATTCCTCCGGTTCAGATCTGTGACAGATTAGCCGTGCACTGCCACTGGTTGCACCCCGTGCGACAAGGACCAGTGTGCCAAGTTTTGGAAGCGCCAGCTGGCATGGGGCAAGAGACTGCTTCTCGGCGTGCTCGTGCACGATGGTTGCGAGAGCTTGTAAAGGAAAGTTGCTGCGTATCGAAGTCCTAATCAATAGTTGTGAACAGCGAGCCGCTTCTGTAGGAGGGGGACGAGTTCTTTTAGTTGAAGTCGCATGGTGGTTCGTCGATGTCGTCCCCACGTTAGCACTGAAGCGTCCTGGTACATGCCCAACCATGCCTGAGGCTGGGAATCAACCGTCAAAGCATTGCCGGCAAGGATTTACAGATTGCACACAGCCGACGTCTCATCTTGCCACACACGGGGGAGCTGTCTTGATCGATGGAATGTCCTGGCTCAGCATGTGCACTAGGACAAAGTGCTGTTTCTGTGCATGAGTTGCCAACAGCCTCATTTCCGGCCCTGCCGAATCCTAATCAAGGTGGCAGAGGCGAAGAAGGTGGGAATAAAGCCAGCATCTTCGCATTCGGGTCGCGGCCTTGAGTTCGGGCAGAACTGGCAGGAGAAATTAAGGCTTCATGGCGCCGTACTGCAGGTTTGTGGTGGCACTCTACGTCGTCTTTGTGAACTTGGTGCTCTGGGTCCCTGAAGCCAATGACGTCGTGCAGTCGCTCACATTGGCTATAAAGACCCCCACGTTCCGAAAGCTCTACCCGCTCTCGGGGGCACCTTGGCCCTGAGAAAGAGCACATATGAGCATGGAGTGTATGCAAGGCGACCTAGGGCTGGCGGTCTCAGGCTCAAGGGCTGGATATCCGCGATAAGACAGCATTCTGCTTTTAACACGCAGGCATCTCGCATTGTGCCAGGAGATCGAGCGCGACATGAACTTTGATAAGATCGAGTCGCCCGAGGATGTGATGCTGTGGATGGCAGTTGGCCTCCCCACCACTCTCTACAACTCCTCCACTGCCTTGCCAGGCCTCGGGTTCGAGCTTTGCCGGAAGCGATTGCAAGCTACTCGTCTGATGGCGTGAGGCGAGAACGAACTGGAGACCTATGCGGCATCCAGGGAGTACAGACAGGCTGTCATCAATGATGCTTGCCTGCCAACATCTCACTCTGCCCGTTCTCAAGCTTTGGATTTCATGCAGCCGCGGGATACTTCACCTTCAGGTTTGCGTGAGCTTTCGGCTGGTGTTTAGAAAGGCCTGAGGTGCAGTGACGGTGGGACACGCTGTAGGTGAGCCGGAAGGCAGCTTGAAGGAACGCTTCATGATTGCATCACTCTTCAGATTCTCATGTTGCCCAACATACCTCATCATGTGCTGCATAACGCATGCGGGACGTACGCTGCGACAGACTTTCAACGGAGGACTGGAATATTCTTCTGGGGCAGACCCCAGTTCGCATGAGCTTCAAGTTCCTGGGCACGACACTTCAGTAGTTAGTGCGAGGATCAGAGTGTGTCTCCAGCGCCGAGCGGAATGGGGGTGTTTGGCCAGAGAGTTTTCGTGAGAGAAAGCAGAGTGAACCGTCTGGACTCGTCAAACGCCATCAGAATTTGGCGTGCTGCTTTTTGTGGAGAGAGCCTGGCGAGACAATCGTTGTGATGTCTTGTGCCAGGCTCGAGTTTAGTCTTCGTTAGCAGATTCTTGCATGGGACGGGGGCAAGGGGAATTGGGTCGCCTTATTGGAAAGTTCACAGGAATCCTTTTGTTTTGAGGTTGGGGATTTTGCTGTGGCTATTTCATGAAATCCGTGGATTTTTTTTGTGATGGAGGGTCAGCCGTGACCATATCTGCCCACACAAGCACAAGAAGGAGTGAGACAGCGATGAACAGAACTCCGCTGCGCTCCCCCTCTCTTGTCATTTAGGCTTTCGTTGGCCACGGCTCACCCCGCGAGTTTGTGTGCCTGTGGTGTCTGACAGCACACTATTCACACTCCTGGGACCCGGACGCAGACAACCCGGACCCAGACATCTACGGATGTGTGGGGTCGGCTTGCTTTGTCGAAAGAGCTGCATTCTGCAGTCATATGAATTTTCATCCTCAAGCACTCGTTTGAGGAACGAATCTGTTGGTTTGGAAACCAGGAAGTTGATGAGTTGGCTGATGCCAGAGCGCGCGAGTTGTGTGGGCCAGATTGCTTCAGAGGCGATATTATCCAATGGGTTGACCAACGGACGGTTGAGCCCTTGGCTTGCTTGCAGCAGGCGGTTAGCTTTCCAATTCGTAGTAAAGCCTGTGAGCTTCGTAAAGTCGAGGGGCATAGAAAGGCCACCAACACCGAGATTTTGCAGAATGTCCAAGACAAAGCGCCCACGCATCGTTGGAAAGTTAAGGAAGGACAAGCTAGCTGTACTTGGTGTTTGCTGGAGAACCCACGATGGCAATGCAAAGCAAAATTTCAATGGACGGAAATGGGGGTGCATCGCAGCCACACGGTAGAGGTGTGCCCTAGAGGTAAGCGCTGCTCTCAGTGCCGGAAAGCCCGTCCCTGAACAAGACTTGCAATTTTTCAGGCGAGGCTCTTGTTTAGTGATCTGACCTTTATTATAAAGACTCCACAGCTCTTTATTTGTCTTTCGGTAGGAAGTGATAAAATCAATCGGATCGATTTTATAAGTTTGGTCAGAGAAACGCTGAGGGAGGGCAGGCGTTGCTGGTGATTTCAGGATTGCCTATGCCTACCTGCCAACCTACCCACCTCCCTCCCTCCCTCCCTGCCTCCCTCCCTCCCTCCCTCCCTCCCTTGCCTGCCTGCCTGCCTGCCTGCCTGCCTGCCTGCCTGCCTACTTACCTACCTACCTACCTACCTACCTGCCTGCCTGCCTGCTTGCCTGCCTACCTGCCTACCTCACTACAAACCAGCAAACGAACAGAATACGTTCGGACGGACATTCGGACACCGGACCGACCCCACTGAGACCCCACAGACTGGACCCCTCGCTGCAAGAAAAAACAGGACCCCGACAGCAGGCGCGCTTGCATGCACGGGCACGCTGCCTACAGGTACGACAAGCTCCAACAAGCCCCCTGGGAGTCGGCGACCACGCGGCTGCCTGTGCCACAGCTGATCCGCACGCAAGAGGCCGTTGCTTTTCGGTTGGTGGTTGTGTGCTGGTTATTCAGGCTTAAGTGCATTCCGTCTCGTGGGAGAGCCGTGCATCAAAAGCTATAGTATGACAGCACGAACTTGCAACGCTCTGAATGTTGTGCGGACTACATGCAAAGTGAAGAACCCATGAAGTCTTGCACTCCGTGAGGCTGTCACAGACAAAGCCGTGGCCCAGCAGGTTTCAGAGGGTGACAGCGGGTGCTTCTTGCGAGAACACTCGCTTCTAGGCGGCGTAGCTTGGTGCACCTTCCTTTTTCCGCCTGCAATCCCAGGACGTCCGTGACGACCGGGCCCGCACGATGCTGGAGAAGTACTGTGGCAACTTCACAGCCGCCTACGGGTCCCAGCAGGACAGGGGAAGCACCACATGAAAGAACAGAAGTCGAGGAATGTCGGACAACTCACCTGGTGGATAGCATTGTGGCTAGGCACTTCCTGAACCATCTTCCTCTTGCCACTGCATGGCCGGTCTCAAATGCAGCCATGGCGTGCAAGAATCGTTGTCGCTCCGCGCACCCGTCTTGGTGAGGCGGCGAATGGATTCACGTGTATGCTGAGTGTGGATTACTCTGTGTCTTGGCTTGACTTGTCGAAGCCTCATCATCCTGACTATTTCAAGGAGTTGACCGCCGGAAACTCGCAATATGGAAGAGCAAAAGGTAGGAATAAAATTGAATCAGCTGAAGAGTGGCACGGTAGTACTCCACCGGCCATGGCATTGTATAGTAGTAGTAGCAGCTTGCAGAAGGTCAAGCGGTCAAGTCCTCTCCTACGGGGCCACAATCGGCTTGCTTGCCATGTGCTCGTTTGTCTGACGACAGCCGCATGCACTAAAGTATTCATGCAGGTCAACGTCAGTCATGACAGCACGTTAGTAGCAGCAGGCATCATCGTCGGTGTGGTGGTAGGAGTAGCAGCAGGAGTAGCATTAGTAGCACTAGCAGCAGCAGCAGCATCAGCAGCCGATGTCGCAGCAGTGGTGGTAGTCGTGGTAGTGGTGGTAGTGCTGGTAGTGATTAGTGGTAGTAGTGGAATGGTGGCAGTGGTGGTAGTGGTGCCAGTCGTGGTAGTCGTAGTGGTAGCACTCGCAGCATTTTCAGTAGTTGTACTTGTAGCAGCAGAGGCAGCAGTAGTAATTGTCGTAGTCGGGGATAGTGGTGGTAGTGGTAGTAGTAGTAGTAGTAGTAGTAGTAGTAGTAGTAGTGGTCGTAGTAGTGGTAGTAATAGTAGTAGTAGTAGTAGTAGTAGTAGTATGTAGTAGTATGTAGTATGTAGTAGTAGCAGTAGGAGTAGTAGTAGCAGCAGCAGCATACCAGAAGCCGCAGCAGCAGCAGCCGCAATTGAAGCGCTGTCGTCGTCGTCGTCGTCGTCGTCGTCGTAAACAGAAGTAGTACAGTAGTACTGGAATGCACTAAACACCCGTAGTGCAGCTGGTACACCTGCTTGTGGTGGTAGCATCAGCAGTAGCAGCCATGGCAACACTAGTGTCTCACTTGGATGTGAAGCAGTCCTTCTCGTGTTTCCTCCAGGCAACGCGTGCAGCCCTTTTCGACATGCAGCTGAATGGCATTGTGACAAACCAAACATCACAACTTGCGATCGACTTCGTGGCCTACAATGGCCATGTTGACCCTTGGATTGAAATTCAAGACATACTCAGTCATCACGTCCTCCGCAGCTGGTGAATGGTGAACCTGATATGTCTTGTCCTCTTTTGAATAGCGAGAGCCGTCATGTTGACGTTTACATGGACTGGTTTCTCACATGTACCGGAAGTCAACCGCTCTGGTTTCCGGAGTTTCCAGGCGGGAAAGCAAAGACCAGAAGTTGTGGCCTGATGATAAACACAGAAGCGACCTCAGGACATGTTCTTCTATGTCGCAGTTGTCTTTGATTTCTCGATCAGTGGTTATGTCGAGAAGGCAGGTCCTGCGGAGGTTCCAGCTATTCACAGCTATTTTGACATCAAGCTTGAGACTCTGATGACAAGACCGCATTCCGATTGTCTATCGTTTTGCACTTTGGTTTTGAGGGATGCGCAAGTGAATCTAGTGCTGGATCGATCGGAAGTCGCTTCACCTGCAGCAGCAAGCGACGCCCACAGTAAGCCTTTGGAGTTCCTCTAGCATGCAAATCTCCCAGAGACCAGGCAGGTCCACGTCCAACACTGTACAAGTGCCAAGCGGCTGCGCCGCGCGTGATTCATGTGTGGTGCGACATTTTATGCAGAATATTGCGGAACCCTATAAACCTCCAAAGTTAGAGTTGGAAGGTGAGGCTAGCCCTGGAAAGCAGGAAATACTGGTGGAGACCATCAAGCTCCCGGATGTTTCAAGTTCGCTGTTCGCAGTGCGGCTGTTCCTGGAAATTGTTCTGGGCTCAGTCGAGACAGTGCGACACTTTGCACGATTTCGAGTTTCGTTTCGTGGCTGCGGGTAAATTGGTAAATGTTCTGTTGGCGAGAAGGAGGTGCAGGGCTGGAAGCACACCCAACAAGCTGACCTGATTGGACTTGATGTGTTTCCGTGATCTAGCCGCTTTCTGGTTTTTGGCAAATGTTCGTGTTGGTTAGCATGCAACGACGATGCCTCTACCTGGCATGACGATCTATTGCATTTTCCAGGCTTCGACCATGTTATCCAACGAAAAGGCTCTCGTTGTCGGGAGAACCTCTTTAGAGGATTCGAAATGAATTCTCTCGACTTCGGACTCTTCGAGCTCTGTTGCTCTCGCCAAGGGGTTGGTTGTCTCAAGGAAGACTCCCGGACGAGCACCACGCGCCAAGATGCTGCCATGTAGTGACGATGTAGTGTGAAACTGAAGCGTTGCCCATGACATGCCGTTCAGTGTGAAACCCCAAAACGGGAGAACTTCGGAGCGAAATTTAATTTGATCGACCTTCCAAGTACGGATAGTCCAACAGATGCGAAGTCCACAGAGACAGCGGTCGGACGAGAGGCGGAATCTGCAGGGTTCTCTGGTGACTTCTTACAGAGCATCTTCTGGTGATAAGTTGATGACATACTCAGAACCGTCCAGAGGAAAGCCGCATCAACGCGTCGGCAGCCAAACGCCGTTGTCCGCTTCTCGCCACCTCACCCTTCGCGTGCTTTAAGGTGCAGCCAGATCATGAGCAAAATAACATCGACAGCACGGAGCAAATCTCTAAGGCCACAAACACAACGATGTCGAGACAGGGTGATCGGGGGGAAGTTGTCATGCCAACAACTCATGGGGTTCATGGCTCAACATGGCAACTAGTTCAGGGACATGTACTGCTTGCTCTGCGCGCCTTTTCGTAGTTTTCATGTTATATTTTTCCCAAGCTGTATTCAATTCAACCGCTTGCGCAAGGGCCGAGCCGGTCCCGAGCTCCGCTATGCTTGTCCGCAGCTGCTTCACCAAGTGTCTCATGTCGAACTCTTCAATCAGCCTGTCATGCTCCTGGGAGGGGGGGAGGGCGGGGTTGGGGGCGGGGCCAAAAAGGATGCAGGGACTGAGCGCCCCAACCCGGGAAACAACAGTGAAAATGACAGGTCGTCCTTTCTCCAAAAAGGAGCCGATCTCTGGTGAGAGGGGCCTGGAGGGGGATAATAATAATAGTAATAATAGTAATAATAATAATAATAATGATAGTAATACCATCACCTGGTCCCCCAGGCGATCTGAACGCCCCTGCCTCCGGCCTCGGCGGAGAAAGAATCCCTACCTGAAGTGTGAAACCCTAAACCCTAAACCCCTAAACCCTAAACCCTGAACCCCTAAACCCTAAACCCCTAAACCCTAAACCCTGAAGAGCTCAACGGGAATAAGAGGATCGATCCTTGGAACATCTTGGAGCAGATCCCAGGTCGTTATTGTCTTCACCATCTCGCGCCTGGCCTTGGCTTTGCGGGAGATCTACAGGCCCAGATGGGTAACTGCAGGGTTTTAGGATTTTAGGGTTTAGGCGAAGATTCAGACCTTCGCAAGGCATGCGTAAGCTGCAGAGCTGAAGGAGACATTGGTATAAAGTTTCATCCCGCTTCACAAGCATTCTGCTGAAACTTTTCGAGTGCTCCGTGCTCACACGATCAGAGAAACGCTCGTATGCGTGGTCCGAACGGTTGGAAGGTCGACGGGGCAGATGGAGTAAATTAGGGACCTTGATTGTGTCTTGGTGGGAGGCATTCTGCTTCAAACTGTTCCAAGGGTTGTGCAGTCCTCTGAAGGCCGCGGGATGATGTTGGGGATACTTCTTAAGGGTTGCACAGATCGAGTCTCGGCTATGTCAGTTTACTCAAATGACGGACGGACGTTTCAAGCGCCAGGGCAACGCTGGCCGGCATTCGCAAGGCCCGAGTTGGGCATGGGCACTGACGGACCTGAAGAAAGTTCAAGGATGTGCCGCGGACTGTCTGCAGACTTGTGCGAGCCTTTGCAGCGCAGGGCAAGGCCAGCAAGTTCGGGGAGCGGCTTTGGGTGGCCATCCAGGCAGGTCCGCTAAACAACGCAAGCTCTTAAGGAGGTTTTCGTATCTTTCTTCGATCTCTCGGCCCAGGGGTTTCCGGTGCGTGATCATGTCACGAGGCTGCTGCAACGATTGTCGGGCGCGTGACTGCAGTAAGGTGGTCACTTTCCGGGTGCTCGGGAATCCATTTGTCCTCCTCGACTTCCTCAGTGGCATCACGTTACCTGGAAGGAAGCAGAGGTTTTCAGGTTGAAACAGCCGGCGAAGGGCTGTCAGTGAGTTCATCGCCGAGTTTGATACAGCAGAGCTAAGGACCATTGTGACCCTGGTCATGTGGTCTGCCTGCCCAGCTTGCCCTCAGAGTCTCACTGGCTGCACTCCCAGGGGCTTTGGGAAGTCCTCTTGGATGTGTCGCCAGGTACTCCTTTGTCCTCTTGGATTTGACACAGGCCCGACCGCATGCTGCCGCATGCTGCAGATGGGCTCTTGCTGTGGGAGTCTTGTCGACACCACGGGGTTCTCTCTTTGGGACCGTCGTTGGGGACTTGAGGGGCAGGGGGGAGGTTTCAGCTTTTGCGTCTGTGCCACGGTTCTTTGAACTCGCTCTTTGCCAGTCCTTCTTCTTCCCGGAATCGCCCGTGTGGACGCCTGCCCAGTCCGGGGCCCCACTTGCGATCGCAGCCTCTGCTGGGCTCATGCGGAGTGCGTCTAACCAAGCTAAAGCTCCCGGCAACTCAATGCTGTCATCTATTGCGATGATCCTCGCTGGCCAAGCAAAGACTTGCAACAGTCGGATTATGTTTCGGGCAGAGCTCGCCCCACACGAGGCCGTGGACAGCAAGTTAGTTTACAAGAATATGGCTTGGACAAGGTAACGCCGCCTTTGCGCGGACCGCACTCTAGAGCATGTGCTATTTGATAAAATGTGTGTTTTCGAATAAATTGTGTTTCTCCAAGTTCAAAGGTTGTTTGGCAGAGACAGCAGCGGGCAGGCATCGACATTTTCGGAGATTGCTGTGATGATCAAGGTAGGAGCAGCAGCACACGGACAAGAAGTAGCAGCATCAGTTTTGGTAACAGCAGTAATACTCTCATGACAGTGATGAGTGTGATAATGATCATGATCATCAGGAAGTTTGGAGTGCTCGAAAAACGTGGATTGCTGTCATTCTGATGAACATGAAGATTAGGATGGTGATCCTGGTGATGAGCATGGTGAGGTTCGTTGAAGATGAAGATTGTGATCATAATTGTGCTTTTTGTGGTGGTTAGGATGATGAGGAAGATTATGATGAGGGGCCATCTGAATGTGCAGGTAATGAAACGGAGCATTCAGACGATGATCATGGTGATTATTCTGGTGATGATAGTGAAGATGAGAAATCAGCATTGAGCCTGGCCACATGGAAGGGGGGCAAACATGTCGTGATTGCCCCTAATCAAAACCTTGACAACAATAATCAATAACAATACGTGGAAACCTGAAGCGTGCTGAACACCCAGGTTCATAACGAGCGGTGTAATCTGAAACAGGCATAACCCGCAGGTCGGGATGGGTGGCGTAGGGTTGGACAAGAGCCCACCTGGCGCCACACAACCCGTGCTACCTTGGGATTTCCAAGCCAAGAGCCACGGTCCTTTGCCCAGTGAACGCAAATAGGCCAATGCTTTTATGCTGGACGCCTTACGCGGTTACAAGTCAGCCTGGACGTGAAATTTCTGAGTTGTGTCGTCCTCGGTCGCAGAATCAGCTCAGGTGCACGCAGATCGGCTTGTGCAGTGATGCAGCAGCCGAGCTGTCGCGTTGGTATTGGGGTGCCGGAATCGGACTTTCCTGGATGCCCTTGATACTCGAAGGAGGTTGATTCGGTGATTCTCCCGTCATGGCAGGTTATAGCCAAGTTCGCTGCGGCCGGCACTCAGATGAGGCACGAGGATGTGCACTGGATAACTGTTGCCATCGAAGAACCATGGAACCTACTGTAACATATTTAGCATGCTGTGTGTCTCCAAGTGAACGTGCTCCTTGCCAGCCTCACTGCCAGCCGTCCAGGTCGTTTGCTCAAATCTGTGCGGCCTGGGCCCAACTCCCTTGTGGCTTTGTGTGGCGAAGAGCAAGATTGACTGTAAGTGAGTGCTTTGGTCTGACTCAAGGCCAACACCATCTTCTTGTTCGTGTGCTCGCAAAAATATTTGGAAGCCTACCCCTACTGCAGGCCAGCATTGCAATATGTTCCCACACTTCAGTCGAGGATGTGGGAGCGGGGTTTCGTCACAACCAAAACTGAGACTGAGTAACAGTGCAAGCGTGCAGGGTCATATCCAACACCATCATCCGTGGAGCAGCTGACATCTTCTGTGTCTTGTCAGCAATTGAAGCCGGTAACTTTGTGGACAGGGCATCTCTTTTCTGCACACTCGGGCTGAGATACTAAAGCTCGCGACTTCTCAGGTTTCTTGGTCGTGATGGTCGTGCTCCTCATGGGTTATGCGGCTTGATGCACATTCCTTGCTCAAAAAGCGAAGCGTCGCGGAATCACCTGGTCTCTCCATCGGACAACACGGTACATTCACAATTTCAGAAGCATTAGGCTCGCACCTGATCGAGGTTGCCTGAAAGCAGATCGCCAACTCTAGTTTCAACTATTGCGAGCTGGGTTGTGTCGAGGAGGGCGTGTGTGATGCATGACAATTTCCAGCCTTGCTATGCCGGCGATACCAGTCGCGTCGTCTTTTCATGTGAGGCTAAGTGCGAGCAACCTCGTAGGTTGGTGGGGGTGTTCGGTTTTATGGCTGGCAGAACGTCCCATTCGGTCAAAGTGTAGGGTGTATCACCGAGCATAGTATACCAGGCAGGGTTGAAATTTCGGATCATGGGGCAATGTTTTCAAGACGCACGAGAACATGCGGCAAGTGAGACTTTGGTTGCCAGAGGTGAGCATGGGCCACACGATCTTCGGAACGATCATGGAAGACTTCTCTACGATCCCACACTCTCTCATCACCTGTGCCTCAGCAGCATAACCTGGAGTGTGCCCTCACAGCTGCATGGTCGATCATCCTGTGTTGATGTGCACGCTGTATAGGTATTCTGACTGCTACTGTCCCGGTTTGGTTGTTTGCCAAGACATACTGTGCCATGTGCTTTCTGTTTCTTGTCTGATGCCAGATTCAAGCATATTCAAGCAAACAGCATTGTCTGCAAATCTATATGCATTCATGCACAACTACATGAGGCGCACGCCATTCCCATTGCGATAAATGTCGTATTTCGTGAATCATATGCCACGCACCGACCGTGATTTTGAGATGTATGTGCCGTATGTATGTATGCAAGCATGCATGGATGGATGTATGTATGTACATGTATGTATGTATTTAAGTATGTATGTATGTATGTATGTATGTATGTATGTATGTGTCATATATGTCATGTCGTTTATATGGGTATGTATGTTGTATGTATATACGCACTTCTGTATGTATGTATGTATGTATGTATGTATGCATCTATGTATGTATGTATGTATGTATGTATGTATGTGTATGTATGTGTATGTGTGTAT
>CAJNDV010014002.1:77840-115106 GCA_905221635.1 Symbiodinium sp. CCMP2456
TTGGCCAACCACCATAGAAACAAAGGTTTCAAAAGAAGTTCGCCCGCTCCTTCTCCTCGTGGTGGACTCCCGAAAACACCCTCCAATTGACCCCTCATTGCAGCCCAAAGCAGCGCACGGTAGGCAACGCTTGGCTCCCTCAAGTTGAAGGCTCGGCTTAGCCTTAGGTCCACATCCAGCAGGGTGATGTTCTCACTCTCGAGAGCCTTGAACCCCGCTTGGTCCCCGGTTCCGGAACACAGGTTGACCATCCACTTGGTGCACAACAGTCTCCTTCGCATCGCTCGGCGAATAGGTAGGGCCTTTAAGTAGCGCTTTCCGGCCTCGTCACTCAAGTCAATGTCCTGGACCAGCATGCACCGTTGGGCCTCCGAGAGCTCTCCAAACACCGAGTCCTTTGCCATCAAAGCCTTCAGGCCCTCCGTTCTTGAACCTGTACGCCGGAACTCATTCATTCGAACATCATAGCCCAGCTCGGCCTCGACACCAATCATCATGAGTTGAGTCTGCACAGTCTTCAGCTTGAGCTGTTCGAGCTTTCGGGTCTCGATCTCTCCAATTAGCTCCAGCGCCTTGGTCTCGCCAATGAATGGGCAAGAGCCCGCCACGTGCGTAGAGATAACTCCATGCCGAGGATGATGCACATGTAAGCCCTTCCGGTCCCAGTTCACGGTACATCCCAACTCCTGGACTAATGTCCCCAAAGGAACTATAGTTGTAGCACCCTCCTCCTGAGCCACAGCCTCCTTCAACGGCATCAAGGTCCCTGCTCGATTTTGCTGTAAGGTTATGGCCTTGCCGTCCGCTAACTGAACCTGCACAGGATGCAAACCATCCTCATGTACGGGTGGAAGCCGACGAAAGGGGTGAGTCGCGCCTGAATCCAGTAAAGCCATAGGTTCCATGCGCTCATCAAAGGAAGCCATTTGCATATCCAACTGAGCCAACTCAGAGTTGAGCTGGGGTCGTACCTCCAGCATGTTCAAACGGGTCATCTTTTGCAGCATGGTGTTCACTTCCCGCATGAACGTCTGGAACTCCGGAGACTGCACAGCATCCCCCGACGCATTCAACACGGGCTCGGCCTGGACCACATTCTGCCCGCCCTCTGCATTGGCCGTAGAGCTCAAAGTGGCCAAAGTTGAAGATGCCGTGGTGGAAGGCGTAGGGACGGTGGCCTTGGCTTCCAGCCGTTGGGGCGCCGCCGACGGGCCCACCGCCCTTGGTCCATTGTTCCCGCCATTGCCCTTGTCCTTGGCCGCCTTAGCTGCATCACGAACCGGGCACTCAGATTGCCGGTGTTGCTTTGACCCGCAAGTCCAACACCGAGCTCGCCTTTCATCTCGACTGGCAAATTCGTGCTGGAACTTACACGCCTGTCCTCTCCGGCATCCCGATTCACTTGCAAAGAATTTGCATGGCGTTGAAGCTGCATTCCCCTTTTGTCCACGTTGCGGAGAGGCTGTAGGGCTCGAGCTCGAAGAGGCTTCCCCTGTTCCCGCACCCAGAGCCTTCATTCTCGGTTGTTCACTTGGTCTTGCCGCCCATCGTACAGGTAATGCCTGTTGCATCTCGGCCAGGGCGTGGTCGTAAAACTTCATCACCGTCTCGGTTGTGGGGCGGTTCTGCAACTGCAGTTCATTCCTGGCCAAAGACAACCTGAAGCTCATTTCCGAGTGCCGTTGTACACATGAGCCAATGATCGTCTCCACGCCTTTCAGAAGTATGCTGGGGTCTGGAGCCGTTAAGCGCATCTCCTCCGAGCGCGTCAAATAGCGCCTCCACTTCCGAAGCGCCGCCACCACATCCGATATGTTCTCTCCAGCCGAGGTGCCCTCCAGGTGCTTCAAGATAGCCGCGCGCTCAGCCATTCCCCCTGGGGAGTACAACACATGCAGTCGGTGAAGCGCCGTAGCCACCGAGGTCACCCGATGTGTCACGGCGTCCTCCTTCACCATCTTGGGCATTGCCGCCAGGACTAAGGTCATCACCTTACGGTCCAGCCTCACCCACCTTGGCTCCATGAGTTCAGGGGCCACTCTCGGGGTGATGGCCAATCTCTCCAAAGGGCTTGCCATCTGGTAGCGCGCATACGCATCCCTGGCTGCCCCCAAAGTTCTCTCAAACCATAACGATGCCGAGTCAGACATCGCCCCAATGGCCTGTTCCGACACATAGAGCCAATCACTGAACTCCACACCCGTGTCGCCCGTCAGCTCCGGAAGCGGGGCCAACTCATTGACGCCCTTGAGGTTCTCAGCCTCACCAGTGTTCTTCTTGTCCATGTAGACCTGCTGCAGCTGCCGCATTCCCTGGACCAGTAGCTCCAAGGAGGATCTTGGGTCCCCCTCGCCGGCCTCTCGCACTCCCGAGTCCTCCAGAGGTCCAAATTGAGGAATCCCAGTCTTCGCTGTCGTCTCTCTTATTGGACTGCCTCCTCGAACTCCGGGGCGATCTGATGACCCCCCAGCTGCAACGCGGGTCGAGGTCTCCGCCCTTCCCCTCAGCCAAGGATTGCCACCAGGTACCTGAGCACTGACATCACGATCGGGAGGAGCCTCTAGTGGGGCTTGAAGGCTTCGATCAACACCACGAGGATTGCCTCCTAGTTCTAAGCCGGGAGGTTCCCTTGAGGCCTGCAACGAAGGAGAGCCGCCACCACCACATCCCCCAGCCGCCATCATTTCATTAAGCAGCTGCGCCGAAGATTGCAAAGCTTGCTTCAATTCTTCATTCTGCACTTTCAGACCCTTCACCTCCGCGTCCCGATCCGACATCGCCTGCTGCACCTGCTTCCTCACCTCTTCCAAGATCAACTCCTGTGGAAGGCTCGCAGACGAACTATCATCCCTTGGCCCTTGTCCCTGTCCTGGTTGCCTGGTAATCAAGCTTGGCTGTGCCGTCCAACTTGACATAGCTTGCCTGACTTCCGGAGACATCAAAGGGGTCTGGGCTGGTGTTGTAGCCGGAGGGGATTGCCATGGTGTAGTGTTAGCATCCAAGGTAGCCTGCTCGACTGCGCCGCCAGGTGGTTGCCCCATCATCGGAGCCACGATCCTTCGATGGAGGACCTCGCTAATCCTTGTTACCGACCACAAACCTTGCCGTTCAGGTTCTCCTGCTTGCACCATTCCTGGACTCAACGGTGGAGGAGCGGTAGTCGGGGCGAAAGGATTTCCTGGTTCATCTGAAGACGAAGCGTCAGTTCTAGGCACACCATGAATGGCTCGTTGGGCTCTTGCTTGCACCGCCTGAACAACTGAGGCACGCTGCTGAGACAGCTGTTGTACAGCAGATTGCAAGTGCCCTGGGATTGACTGTTGCAACCTTTCCGAAGTCATAATCGCCGATCGCTGCCTCTGCCGCCTCTCCGAAGTCATAGTCGCTGGTTGCTGTTGCTGCGATCCTTCCGAAGTTATAGTCATTGGTTGTTGCTGCTGCGATCTCTCCGAAGTCATAGTCGCCGGTTGTTGTTGCTGCGATCTCTCCGAAGTCATAGTCGCCGGTTGTTGCTGCTCCGGAATTGGTTGCTGCGGAGTATGCACCACTTGTTGTCTGTGAGGGTTCTCAGCACGGGTTGTCGTAGTAGGGGTCGCGTTCGTACCCGTAACGTTCGTCGCGCCCGGTCCGGTTCGTACGGCCTGTCCGGTGCCCATGTCCACGCCTTGATCTGTAAGAAAACTCGCACCACCACAGCCACTTGGTGAGGGTTGTAAACCCGTTCCCGAGCTCACAAAACTCACCCCATTAGGCATTGGGCCATCCACCCCAGCTTGAAGAGTGGAACCATTTCCTTGAGATCTGGTATGAACAGCACCATAATTGGGACCTGCCGACTCACCTTCCAGCACCGCATTGCCCTCACGTCGGTGAGCTTGGGCGCTCATAACCTGTTGGGAACTGCTCCCTGAAAAAGCCTGGTCTTGTGCATGCGAAGCCATGCTAATCTTCTCTGTATCGTTCAGAACAAGGCCATGGCACAGCGAATTTGGAGGGTCCTTTTTTTCACAGAATGCAATATCAGTTGTCACGCTGATAAGGACAGATACTACACTTAGTGAAAGCTTCCTGCACAGGTGTTTATTTACGAAGCCTTCGTGAAAAGTTCAAGGTAGCTGGTTTTGAGCCCCATTAGGCTCTGTAGAGAAGCGTTCAGACATCAACAAAATCATAATAAGGAGCCCTAAAAAGGTGGGTTCTTTGGGGTTCAGGTAAACCCTAAACCCTAAACCAAGCTACAAGAAAGGTTAATTCGCTTGCTCATTGGGTAATATAGGGGCCTTGAATAACTACCAGTACTACTTTGATGGTTTCTTATTATGATTCATAGTATAGTACACCCAAAAGCCTTATTTTAGATATTAAGGCTCCTATACGCCAAACCCTTAAACTAGCCCTTATAGAATCCTTTAAGGAAGCTTTTAAAGAGGAACCCAAAAGGGCCCTGCCCTTAAATAAGGAATAGACCTTCAATTCTAGGGTTTAGGGTTTAGGGTTTAGGGTTTAGGGGCCTGAAGATTATATGACTTAAGGTCGATTCCTTCATTCCCTTTTGGATCCCTTTACGGAACCCTTAAAGGTATATTCCCTAAACCCCAAACCCTAAACCCTAAACCCTTAATGAAGCTATATTCCATGTAAGGCCCCCAGGATTTAAGGTCTATTCCTCAAAAAAATGGGGTAAGTTGGGCTCTCTGGGCACTGGCCTTACAGCATAAGCTTCTTGACCCTAAACCAATAAAACCCCAAACCAAAAACCCTTATATAGTAGCCCTTATAGACCCTGCTTAAGATCCCTTTAAGGGACACCCCATTCTAATTCTGAACCCTTAACCCTAAACCCTAAACCCTAAAGCACCAAACCCCTAAATCCTTAAACCGTAAACCCCTAAACCCTCAACCCAAAAACCCTAAACCCCAAACCCTCAACCCTAAACCCTAAACCCTAAGCCTAAACCCTAAAAAGTTCTGTGTCCGACCGAGGCCCCAGGTCGAAAGATCTTGGCTCATAGCGGCCTACTGTAGCCCAGAGAGCCCAAGGGACCCCCTTAATTAAGGGTTTAGGGTTTAGGGTTTCAGGTTTAGGGTTTAGGGTTTAGGGTTTGGGGTTTGGGGTTTAGGGAAGGGTTCCTTAAAGGGATCCATAAGGGAATGAAGCAATCTACCTTAAATCATATTTTATTCAGGCCCCTACAGTTTAGGGTGTATTCCTTATTTCAGGGGTATTGGGCTCTCTGGGAGAAGCCTCAACAATCATCAATATTAGTCCTTAGGTTTCCTTACTATTACATCTGGTATACATATAGCCCATAAAAACCCTATTCTAATTATTGAGACCCTAAACCCTAAACCCTAAACCCTATTCTACTTATTGAGGCCCCTATATTGAGCCGCAGAAGCTGGCTTCAAGCTACGACTTCAACTCGCCTCTCTGCGCGACTGAAGAGTCTGGTTTAGGGTTTAGGGTTTCCAGTGTTCATGTCGCAGCACTTTCCCACCGTTGCGACGAGTAGGAGGGACCCCTCCAAACCTCCCGAAACCCATGCCACGCATTGTTCCGGACCTTCACCACACTATGGGAGCCCGCTATCGCTATATATATATATATATACACACACACACACTTATACGGCAATAGGAAATGAAACTGGCTTCGACGCTCAATCTCTGTAGAAGTACAAGAAGCTGGTACTGATATGGAATGACGCAAGTAGTGGCAATGAAGGCGAAAGGGTACCAAGACTGGTCTTGGGGAAGCATGCCGTGCCGCCTCTGCACATGTCGACACCTTTTTTCCAGTGTTGTCTGTCTTTCGCCAGCATGAAGCTCTGTAGCCAATATGGAAAGCACGACCAACCTTTAAAGGTTTTGTGGCTGGCAACCCTGCCGAAAACAAGGTCGCGGCAATGTTTAGAGATGCAAAGCAAAGGGATTCCGCGAAGGTACGCTTTGATGCCAATTCGCAATGGTCCGGAACCAACTTGGTCCAAATCAATACCAAGACCCTGACCAACACAGTTCTCGTTTCAATCAATGGTCAACTTGTGCACATGTGCGCCGGTACATGTGCAGTGTGTCGCTTCAGGGACCGAATCGGTGCCCTGGCACGATTGAAGTCAAAAATATTCAGAGGCAAATTCGAGTCGTCGTGCTTCATGAAGACATTGTTGGTAGACCCTCTACACTCCAAAACAACCAGGAAGCCCTCCTCGGGACCATCGACGAGAAACAAGTGCTAGAGGTGACAGCAGACCTGGTGCCACTTAATCCCAGAGAGCCCAATACCCTTAACTAAGGAATATACCTTAAATTATAGGGGCCTTCATATTGTGATTTAAGCTATATTCCTTATTTACGGGGTATTGGGCTCTCTGGGATGGCACTGACCATACATTTTAGTAACCACGGCCAGCGCAACAACAACTGCAGCAAGCATGCCATCAGCATGTAGAAGCATACGTGGTCGTATCTGACCATTCGTGCTGATCATGATATGCTAACTGCTAGCAGTCAGTGAGAGCAAAGCAGCAGTTGTCCAAACTCGCCCCGAGCAGCTAGCACTGAAGTTGTTCTCTCCCCATGACTGAGTCTTTGTCAGCTCATTTATTGCTACTCATGAGAAGTAATGTGGACAAGTACAGGAGGTAACCCCACACTCGCACGCCCAGGGCTGGTTCATAGTTCCAAGTATTATGCTGGTTCTTATGTCTCAGATGGCGTTGGGTCTGCAAGGACGGTAACATGATACTCCTGTAAACATTTCCCACCAGCACTGGTCTTGATAGTGCATGTAGTGATCTGTAGCACTCGTATGTCGTCGTCGTAGTAGGCAGTAGCAATGGCAGTAGCAGCAGCAGCAGCAGCAGTAGCAGCAGTAGCTGTCGTTGTTGTGCTGCTGCTGTTGTTGTTTTCGTTGTTGTTGGCAGTAGTTGTCGTCGTCGTCGTCGTCGTCGTCGTAGTCGTAGTTGTAACAGCAGCAGCAGCAGTAGTCGTCGTAGTCGCAGCTGCAGCAGCAGCAGTAGCAGTAGCAGTAGTAGTAGCAGTAGCAATAGCAATAGGAGTAGTAGTAGCAGTAGTAGTAGTAGTAGTAGTAGTAGTGGTAGTAGTAGTAGTAGTAGTAGTAGTAGTAATAGTAGGTAGTAGTAGAAGTAGTAGTGGTAGTGGTAGTGGTAGGGGTAGGGGTAGGGGTAGTGGTAGTAGTAGTGGTAGTGGTAGTAGTAGTAGCAGTAGTAGTAGTAGTAGTAGTAGTAGTAGTAGTAGTCGTTGTAGTAGTCGTAGTAGTCGTAGTAGTAGTAGTAGTAGTAGTAGTAGTAGTGGTAGTGGTAGTGGTAGTGGTAGTGATGGTGGTAGTGGTAGTGGTAGTGGTAGTCGTAGTGGTGGTAGTAGTAGTAGTAGTTGTTGTTGTTGTTGTAGTAGTATTTGTAGTTGTAGTGGTAGTGGTACTAGTCGTCTTAGTAGTAGTGGTAGTAGTGGTAGTAGTTGTTGTTGCTGTTGTTTGTGGTGGTGGTTGTTTGTTGGTTGTTGGTTGTTGGTGGTTGGTGGTTGGTGGTGGGTTGTTGATTGCGGCCGTTGTTGTTGTCGTCGTCGTTGTTCGTTCTTGTTTCTTGCTTGTTGGTTGTGGCTGCTGCTGCTGCTGCTGCTGCTGCTGCTGCTGCTGCTGCTGCTGCTCGTGGTGTTGTTCTTTGGGGGCTGTTGCTGTTGCTGATGCTCTTGTTGTTGCTGTTGCTGTCGCTGTTGCGGTTGTGGTTGTGGTGGTGGTGGTTGGTGTGGTTTGCAGTCTTGTGCTCCCGTGACGGTTGTGATGGCACAGGAGGAGCGGAAGGCTGGACTGACGTGATGATTATGATAATGTTGGTGATAGTGAGGTGAGGAGGAGGAGGAGGCGAAGGCGGAGGATGATGATGGTGCTGATGATGATCATGATGTTCAGGATGATGACAACCAAGCTGCCGGTTGTAAACATGAAGGTCTTGATTGTACTCGTGGAGATGCTGGTTGTGGTGCTTGCTGAGCGGTGGTGATGGTGGCAAAGGTGATTATCATGGGGTTGCTATCTTTACTGGAGTTGCCGCTAAGATCGTGAGGATGTAACGTTGGAAAGATGTTGTGCACTGCATATGCTTGGGCCTGTGCGCTATTGCGCCAAAGTTCACGATGTTGCCAGTGCCAGCGCAGCAACACGTGGCTGGACAGCGTTTGCTGGTTTGCACGAATTGGACTAGACCGAATGGACCAGCCGACTGGAACATCAGCGTCTGCTGGCAGATACTGACCGATTGTCGAGCAAATAGACTGCAGATGCGACAGCATTCGGCGCTGTCCCTGCAGTTGTCTCAGGTATTACTTCTATTGGTACACCTACATGGTCCTGTTCAGGCCGGCAATCGCAGTTCTGCCTGCATCTCGCTATCTACTTCGAGCATGTTGTGGAAGTCATATGAGAATGGTTTGCAGGTATGTGCTGGTGAACATGTTCTTTGCCATCATCGCCGCCAGCTCGAAGATGTTGCATGCCTGCTCGCCATCTGAGCATCCAAAACCGAGGCCAAACACTTCGAGGTTGAGGACACGATATGGCAAGTGAGCGGTTTAACATGCATTTTGGCTTGTCCGCCTCACCTTGTCACGCATGCCTCATGACTGCTCAGCATGAACTGGTCCGAACGGTCCAGGACAAAGAGACTGAGGAGAGGATGCGGCAGGACTCCCCTGCGCATTGCTCGAGGGAGTGCAGCTGTGGAGCCGCATGTCCTCTCGCTAAAAAAGCCGAATGCTGTACCCCAGACCAAGAATATCTGTGTCTGTATCTGTTTCTGTCTACACAATACTTAGTTCGCAAGGGAACACTGTAACATTGGAACCTGATCAAGAAACCCTGGGCCTTTATTGGGGTTCTGAATATGAACCCGAATATATTTGGGGCTATAGGGCCAGGGTTTCGTAATCAGGTTCCTACATTAGCAAGGAATCTGTTTTCACTCTCTCCCTCCCTCTCCCTCGTATGCAGACGGCCAGGAGACCGAGGCCAGGGAGGCCAGTGGTGAGGTGCAGCCTGAGCCCTAGCATCTGAGTGCCGGGATGTTGGGATTTTTCGCCCAGAAGGGGACGCTGTGGGGGCCCAGTTTTTCNNCAAGGTTTTGCGATGTTTTGTGGATTTCGCCTTACCCGAGTGGTTTCAGAGACGGCTGTTGTGGGTTCAAGATCTGAAAGCGAGTCTTAGTTTACGGCTCTCACTTTCCTGGCCAGCCTTTCTTGTTTCCGCCAGAGCTGAAGGACTAACGGCTGCTTTTGCCTATACGCAAACGTCCAATCGGGCCATGGTAGAGAGCAGCCCAAGGCAGCCCAAGGAATAGGAAAAGAGCGCAGTGTATTGAACTCGCGCGACTTGGAACAATGCTCTGGCGCGTGCTTCTTGCAGCGTGCATGTCCACACGAGCCGGCTCTCGGCCAGGCATTGTTGCAAGGCAGATGCCTCCACGAGCCTCCCAAAATCCTAGACCTGTCGACGGTTTTGGCCTCTGAGACTGCAGGCAGGGCTTCTTCAAGCACTGCATCCAGGTTTGCAAGTGCCGTCCTCGGACTTCGTGACTTGGACAGTCGCGGACAAGTTCCTTCGAAGTTTCACTCTTGGTTGATGGAGAGCCATCGGTGCGATGCATCACCATCATCTCATAGTCATCATCAGCCTCAGCAGTGTGGAACAATTTGTAACAGTGTAGTGTTTCCATATCGATAAGGATCATGATGATGGTGACGATGCTGAGGACATCATGTTTGTATTGTCGGTATTTCATTCATGTGTTACCGGTTACGGTGAGCAATATTGGTTTCATTGTTGTCATCATTCTGCGTCTCACCATTAGTAGATGTGATTATGGGCATCGTCGCCGTCATTTCGTCGTCGTCGTGGTTGTCGCTGCTATTTCGTTTTCTGGCGCTGCTGCTGCTGCTGCTGCTGCTGCTGCTGCTGCTGTCGCTGTTGTTGATGTTAATGTTGATGGCCGCAATCTCAGAAGGAGTGTAATGATGCGAGTGTGCCTAGTGGGTGGCGATGTCGATGACGGTGATGGAGAAGAGGTAGGTTTGGATAAGACGGATTGGCGCATAAAGCTGGACATCAACTTCTTCTGACCAAACAGCTCTCAAGTCGCACCCAATCTTGGCAGGTCCGGACTCGCGAGTCTGGTCGGACGGGACAAGGGCAATCCCTACGAGGCAGGGTTGCTCGTGGTGCTCACGGGTTGAAGGGTTGCATGGCCTGGCCCAGCAGCCACCGTGAGAGTGGGGAAAAACGATTGCTGTATTGGGAAGGGCCTCATTTGCGCATCGAGGTGGATGATGCCGAAAGCACGGCGGAGACTGGCATGGACTTGACCGAAGGTGGACCACGTAGTATGCCTGAACCGGCAAAATCTTAGGCTGTTTGTGAGCCCTGTTCCTTTGAGTCGTACTTGACACGTATATCCCAAAGCCGTAGGCCGTAGGCCATTCTGTGGCTGAGGATTTGACGACGAGTCCGTGTCAGGGGCTCAGCACTGCTGTGGAACTCAGCCCCCAAGGCTGACGCATCAGTGACTCTGTGAGGTGTCGATGTGAAGTAGTCACATAGTAAACGTCTTGCACGATGGTAGGCTTCCTAGATCAGCTGTTTGAGAAGTGGTGAGTGAACCATCCCTGTGAGGAGCATGCCACGATCGCCAAGATCGCCGTCCGTGAGAGGCCCCGGCCCTCAGCCCGACGAGAGAGCACCGGGCAGCCTCCAGTGCGAAGCCTTAGGGTTTAGGGTTTAGGGGTTTAGGGTTTAGGGTTTCCTTGTCCCTGAGGCGGCATCGCAGACATGCTCGACGACTCGCTGGGCTCCCGGCTTTGCCCTTCCATCTCAAGGGTGTTGTGGTGATCGGGGGGATCTTGTCACAAGTACCACGGATCCAATTGTGGGATCCTACATGGCCACGCGAAAGCCACTAAAGGAACCACCATCTCCGAGGCTGACAAACTGCATCCCAAGCTGCCTTTTGCTGGGAATCGAAGGGTGTTTTGCCCCAGGCCGTTGGACTGCAGCTTCATCACGGAGCAGACGGTCCACGAAAAGCATTGGCAGCACCTCGGAACGCCAAGGGTAAGTTTGTTGTCGGCAGTTGCAGGGACAGTGCAACAGAAAGAACTGCCGGGCCGGGCATCTTTCGCAGGTATCTTCCCGAGAAGACCAAGAAGTGGGCCATCGAACGAGCGCAAGAGATATACACCTTCATCGAGGCCACTACAGCATGCTTGGTTTCATGCTTGTGAATACGTGTCTCTGAGACGACAGGAGAAGAGCAAGCTGCGCGAGCAGAGCGAAAAGAACAACAAGGACGGTTCACTGGTCGATGATCGATGCAGGTTCTGGCACCTCCTCGTGCCTTCAAGTGCGATCAAAGCATTGTTTATCAGAGAACGAGCATTCCAGAAGTGCCAACGGGCTCCAAAGGAAAAGAGACACGCCTCTGAGTTCCCAGAAAGCCTTGCCTGCGAACTTTGCGTCTTGCAGTGATCCTACTCAGTGGTGGCGAAGGTTGCCACGGCTTTTGAGCCCAGCCTCGAACCAGGAGGTGTACGACATTGACAGCATCCTGCAGGATGCGGAGCATCAGATACAGGACTGAACTTGAATCGCTTTATGGTCTTCGAAAGCACGCAGCCGTCTCTCTCAATCCTGCTGAAAGCTTCGCAGATGCCTCTGAAGTTCATGCATGCACACGTGGGAGAGCAACTTGCCAAATCGGCTAGGAGAAAGGCCTTGAGTTCGGCAAATCAGCAGAGAAGGCCTTGCACCCTGCTCCTGCACACATGTGTGTTGTGTTTTCAATGAGGTGAGGCTAAGAAGTTGAGTAACTTAACTGAGAGTCGAGGGCAAGGCCGCATGGAGGAACTCACAGATTTCCACCCGACTTCAGGAGTTTAGAGGGAGCCCCGGACCCTTCGTAAGCACTGTTTGGCGGATGCTAACGCAGAGCACTCTGTACCGGCTTGAAGCGTCTCAGACCCTGTCGGGAGCTTGGCAGGGGACCCCGAGCCTGCCAACTAGAGCAGCTTCGAACACGACAAGATGAGTAGCACCCTGAACGACGGAACTTTCCATGATTCCTTGTTCACTTCAGCACGGTCCCACACCTAGTTCCCAGCAGGTCCTAGCAGCTCTAGCACCTGAAAACCGACAATCCTGAAGCCCTACGCCTGAAGCACCAGGTCAAGCGCGAGCTGGGCCAAAGGGAGCTGAGGTCTCTGAAGGTCATCCACCAGGACCAGGAGAGTGGGAAGCTCAGTCGCAGCGCAGCAGGCGAACCCACGAAGAGCAGCCGCGTAAGCGAAAGGCCTGGCCTGGTACATCATGAAAAGGGAGGTGGAGCTCAAGAAGCTGGAGGAGAGCAAGGCACTGGCAGACACGTCAGCCCTTTCTGAGATATGGATTCGTCTCAGCATGGAGATGCTCACAAGTCTATAAGCTTCGGCGGAGCACTACTGACAGAATTTTCAGTTCAGTGTTGGATGGGGATCACGTCTTTCAAAGCTGGTGTGGTTTTGGGCGACTGCTGCTGAAACTGCCTGCTGCTGCTGTTGCCGCTCCTGCCAGAGCCCTCACCGTTTAACCGTGGGACGGTCGCTGCAAAATGTTTTTGAGCAATGGCCATCGAGCGCAACTGCACTATCAACAGGCATGCAGCACTTAACATCTTCCAACTTATTCAATGTATGCTAGTTTGCTTCACTTCCTGTCTGCTCCTGAAGCTGCATGTCAGTGCACGCAGTCCCAGCATTTCATCGAGCATGATTCTCGCGACTTCTTGCCGGTGCAGTGCCACTGCATCTACTGCGTTGAAGCCTCTATGACTGCGGGTGGGGAAGTATGCCTGTGCGCAGTTGGTGAAGCAAGACCGCTACGAAAAGATGGTGAATGCGGCACAGAGCCTGGTCAGCGGCCAGGCTCGAGGGTCTCGTGGGTAGCGGGTGCGGCTCTGCTGCTCTTGTGTGTTAGGTCTGTCTGCTGTAGTTTTTGTTTGCGGTGGCGTGCAGGATTGGGAAAGTAGCAGAAGAAAGTGTCAAGACGTACGTATTCCAGCCTCCTTCCTTTTCCAGTTGCAGGGCGAGGAGGAGGAAGACGAGGGCCAGTAGGCTTGTTTTTTGGCGCAGGCCGCCAATTGTACATACTACTTGGCCAGTTCAGAGTCCTCAACTCTGAATCCGAGGTCACGTGCCAGAGCTCGCGAGACTCTCACTGTATTTTGCAATGCTTCCTCATCCTTGGACCTGCAAAGTTGTCGCCGAGCTTGCTGCTAGGGCCAGAAGTAGCTTCAGCGCAGCTGACACAAGAGCGGCCTGAACGCAGGAAAACGGCGTTTCACGGATCCGGCATAGGGTGTGGACAGTGGAGGGCAAGCAGATCGAGACATTGCCTGCTGAAGTCTGCCAGCCAGTCCCTCGATTATCCGCATGGCATGAGTCTTTCAAAAAGCTCAGCAAGTTTCGGTGCAAATGCCGCCGACATCATGCGCAGAGGGCTGAAAAAGAGGTGTACTGAAGCAGTCGATGCTCCTAAGCAGGGCTGTCTTTTGCCAGTTAAACTTGCATGTTGCTACGGTGTGCATATACTGCTTGTAAATTCAGATGTGCATTAGTTGCAAATTTCGTAGGAGGAGGAGGACGTACAATGGATCTCGTTGTGTCAGGTGTCAGGGGATGGTCCAACGCCCCGTGACAGTCTCCCGTGGCCATTCTGCCACGAGGTTTGCTGTCAGGAGCCTTTCGGGCCCCGTGTTTGATATTCTGACTTCCGTTGCACGATCTAAGCCTATGTTTGTGTGTCTTCTGTGTGTAAATGTGTTTGCATTGTATTCCGTGATATTATATTGAACGTACATGGACATATACGTATACAGTGAGTTTTCATACCTACATTTATTGTACGCCTGCCCATGTACCTAACTCAACCTTTTTTGGGCCTGCATCTACCATTTTGTGGAAGGTTCGGGTGATTTTGACGGGTTGGAGAGCATTCAGGGGTTCAAGCGGAGCTCTGTTTGACGACATTGGACTTGGGTCCATCTGCGAAAGAAGCCAAGACGACAAGAACAGCCAAATAATCACACCAGCAAACAACAAAACGACAAGACAGCAAACAACACACATTCCCAGACTAACCCAAAGCCACAGATATGTTTGTTTTTGTCTGTGGTTTGGCTTTGTTTGTGTTGGCTGTTGTTTGTTGTGCTTTTTTGGTTTCTGGGTTTTGACCCCTTTGCTATAGGGGAGGGTTCCGGGGATCCCTGAAACCTTACGAAGACCGAAGGGGATACTTGGGGGGGGGGGAACTCCGCATTATTGGGTTGTGTTCCGGCCTTGGCTCGAGTTTGCTTTTGTCTTGGTGTGTGCGTGTGTGGCTGTGCGCCCTCAAGCACTACGTCACTATGCATGGTGCTACCAGCTGGGCATAGGTATGAATGTAACCATCATGATCAATAATACTTTGTAGTAGTCTTGATCTTGTCACGTTTCTCCTGACCAAGGCAATCAAATAGTCAACATGTGCAAATGAGAAGTTTAAGTTGACATAGTTCTTCAAATTGCATACGTCACTTGGTTTCAATAAACCAACCTATCACAAGGCGCAGCGGCATGTTCTTCAATAATTTAATGATTCTCTTGCTTTGGTCTGACTCATGTCAAGGAATCCCACCTTCAACGCAATCGAATCGATTTTGTGATCGATAGCAATCTTGAGTCGTCTTGTCTAGATTGAAATGTTCCAGTCGTTCCAGCTGTCTCAATTTCTCAATTTTCACAAGCTGTTGCATACTTTGAACATGCATGATGGGATTGACTCCCCGTTACCAATGTATCCTAGAGCCTAGCATCATCCAGTGTTCGCCGACGCATCTTCACTAATCGCCGCAAGCAATTTTGCAGAGATACCTTTCTCAGATCACCCCACCCGAGCACGTCATGCCAAATAGCAGGCGAGATAAACGAGCGCGCTTCATGCGGTCAAGCTGTTCTTCATTGATTGTTCAAACGTGTGCAGATCAACTGGAGTCACGTGGTTTTTATTCCGTTCAATCACCGTGCAGTTTGCAGTTTTGCCAGGTCTTACGATCTAAACTGGGAATCGACTTCAAAGTTTAAACAGTAGTTCAAAAGTTGTAAGCCAGCATTCAAGCAAGCATGTCTAAGAGGCGATGCCTACGACCCTTTGAGCGAGCATGCCCTCGCACGTTCATTGCCCTCCTTTGGGCTGGCACTCAGATGACATCTCCGGACTGATGTAGTTGAAGTTTACACATGCAAGATTTTTTCAGTGCTGTATTTTTCTCTACCGTTGTCTGTTTACACGCGTGGTCAGCAAGACGGTGAATCGAGTGGCAACCAAAGGGTGCAGCCGTCGTCTCCTCACTCGTCCCATGCCATATCACCGGCGACAAATCCAAATCCACTTCGTTTGGGCTTCACGTAATTTGTCCCTTCTCCATGAGAGTTATGATTTTGCAGGTTTCTATTTCGCAAGCCACATCAGGCTAGAATTGGTGGGTACATTGAGGCAAGCATGTATATCTACATTGTATGTGTCTATATATATATATATATATATATTGTGCACATGTGCATATGTGCATGTATGTATGTATGTATGTATGTATGTATGTATGTATGTATGTATGTATGTATGTATGTAGGTTTGTAGGTATGTAGGTATGTAGGTATGTAGGTATGTATGTATGTAGGTATGTATGTCTGTATGTATGTATGGTACATGGAACTGTGTATGCAGACCTTACAGGGTGAGGTCTTACACCTTTCCGAAGGCAGACTTCGAGGAATCACAACTGCCGACCCGCTATTTTGGCTCCAGTAATTTATTGGTTGATTGCTTAGAGTCTCCCAGCAGCAGACTTCAGACGACTGCTGGGTCCCAGTGTTTGTTATCAAAGCGTCCAGTGAAGCTCATCGACTGATCACATCGTTCGACGAGTCGCACAACAAACGCCGACACAACGGACTGCGGAATAGTACGACAAGGGCGTTCGGAGGATTTCATCAGGTTTCGTCGCGCGCCGGCTGGCCGGCTTTGCATTCTCACGCAGCCCGGCAGCGAGGGCAGAATGCTGGAATGAGTTGACATGCTGAAGTATGATGCTACCACCTTGCACCGGAAGCCGTGTCCGACGTTAATTTCGAATGGAAGATCAGCCTTGAATTCCGACATTTGAGATGCGGCTTGAGGTTATCAGATTCACGGTATTTCCTCAGTCGAATTGCATGGGAATGCAAGGATTGGCCTGATGGCATTCTTCCTCCACCTGTCGGGTCCTTACATTGTCAAGTCGCAGATCAATAGCGGGAGTCTTCCGTCACAAGAGGGCTGCATGCTTAGTTTCAGCAGGACCACCCTGAGTGATCGAGCCAATCGCGTAGTTGTGTCAGTTACGAGGTTCGCCAGCAATGTGCCAGAGCATGTTGAGGAGGAAGTCCGACAGACTGGCAAGGACAAGCGATTGCTCATGCGTTGGCACACAGCCTTAGCTTGAAAGCTCGTTGACCTGAGAGAAGAGTTGCCCACGATGTCAAAGCGAGAGGGGTTTGATCTCTAGGACTCCCGGACTTGAAATTATTATGGGACAGGGTTGCGAACTCCGGATCCCCTCATGAGGGCTTCTGCTGCGCAGAATGCTTCGGTCCACTCGGTGCCAGGGCAAGCTGGAGGTTCTGTATGGGAGCGCCATGCAGGCAAACAAGGCGGGCATCCTCGGGCATCTTTCGGACAGAAGTTCCGGAAGGCGGTGGTTCCTCAGCTTCCTACTCCAAATTTTTGACCTATATGACATTATATGACCTGTGATTGCGCAGTCCCCGGATCCTCAGCAGCCTTAGCACTTCTTGTGCGCTTTACAGGCTGCCCTGGAGGCCGAGGCAGAGAAAGGCCTGCACTCGCCAGCCTCGCCGCTGGATCCGCAGGCGCGAGCTGACAAGCCCTGCAGATGGCATGTCATGTCGCCGGTAGCTCGCACTCATACCACATGTCCACAGTTCTCTGCAGTGCAGCGTTTGGACTGTGCGATCAGGGCTCGGCAGTGTCCTCACCAGAGAAGGAGGCAGCCCCTCCGCCACAGGAGCCACGACGGCTTTTGAGCCTTCTTCTGATTCAGCGCTCGTGCGAATCCGCAGCGTCTCACGGAAGGAGCCCGAGCTGATGCCCCGGCGACGGCGGCGCCGGTCAAGCGACATGCACCTCCCCGAGGGCCGGAGCCAAAGATGCAGGCAAATATAGGCAATAGGCACCCGGCTACACCCTCCCTGCTCGCCATTTCGTCTCCTCAGTTTATCCATTGAAGTTTGGCTTTCTTGGACTACAATATCTTGGGTCTTTTGCAGTTTGGCTTTTGGTCTTCCCGGCTGTGTGAACAGTATGAAGCGCTCGGCATGCATGGTCATATACCGCGAACACGTGGAAGCAAACTCAAACTTGTGTTTGACTCACGAAAGTCGTGTAAGGCAATGCAGATCTGCAAATAGCATTGTGCAAGTACTTGTTGACCTTGTAATGTATCAAACTGCAGACTTGCACCTAACAAGAGAGAGTCATGTACAGAACATGTGGAAGCAGTCTTTGATGACATACAGCAACTTATAAACATGAACCCGGACGCATGCATAGTTGGAAATCGAGAGCATTGCATGCTCTCCAGAGAAAGGTGTAATTTTTAATGCTTTGCACGGTTGGAACGCTGCAACTTTGTGGCTCCGTTCCGCAATTAGCTCCCCTCTCCACCTCGACTCTGAGTCTCGTGCGTTTGTGTGTGTGCGTGTGTGACACTCTGATACAAAGAGTTTGGGGATCCCCGGGCGAGAGATTGTGCAAAAGCAGATATAGGGTTGGAGAGCAAGCACATCGTTAAGTGGACGAGGTGACTTGTCTTGTACAAGTAGACGACAAAGGCAGAACAAGGATACCGTTGACTTCCCTGCATCACGATAAGAGTAAACATACTGGAACAACAAAAGCAGCGAACCAAGCAGCCGGGTGGGTTTTTTCAAGCTCCCTCCGGTGATGCACGTGCTGATGGGCCATCACGTGTACAATGGGGCCGGATGAAGTGAGCACAGCGGAGCAGCATGCCTTGAAGCAGATAATTCAAAAGGCCGACCGTTCAGCACAGGATGCGGGTGTATGCGGGTCGTCTCGGCATTCGTCTACGGCTTCTCAAGGCGCAGTAGCCCGCGCGATTTCTTCACGGACTCCATCTGTCTGCTCCGTGCGGGACAGTATGTTTCGACTTGGTCGAAACCCTGGTGCGATGCCCCCGTGTCTGAAGTACAGATGCTGATCCACATTGTTTGGCAAGGCATTGGCGCCGGTGCAGTAGAACCCAACCAAGCCAAAGAAGGACCCTGGCTCCAAACCGCACTGGCCAGGACCCAATCCCCTCCCCAAACACGAGCCACAAAGGCTTCCTGGGTTTCGCATTCTTTTACAAAGCTTCTGCAAGCATAGCAGTCACGACCGAAGAGCTTGATCAGCCAATGTGGTAGCCGTATGCGCTTACAACAGCGAAAAGGCATCAGCCCGGAACCAAGCGCGGAACCCGAAGCGCTGTGATGAAGTGAACACGCGGAGCAGCATGCCTGGCATCAGAAATACCTCATGCTACAGACGACCGTCTGGCACAGGATGGATGCACAATGTGTGTCTGTGTGCGTGTGTGTGTGAGCGCGCACGCACGCCAACCCTGTTTCTACGGCAGTTCAGTTCGGGACTGAGAGCGTTTTTCCTATATGATGGAGTTGCGGGGTATGGGGCTGTTCAACACTTACCCTGTCCAACGAAGCGAACTGGACGCCGAAAAGGGGAACGATGCGTCGTGTACCTGCAAGCTTGCGACATCGCGCATCATCATCCGCGTGTATGGTTGCCGCAATCCGACGGCGTTACTCCGTTGCTGGGTCTGAACGGAGGAGGGTCAGTCGAAAACTCCAGTTTCGGCAGAAGTGGCTGCAGTCATAGACGAGCAGCTTCGCAGCTGGCAGCGGCATAGGGCATCAGGCACCCCATGGAGGGGACCGAAGCCCTGAGCACTTCAGGTTTGTTCTGTTTGCTTTTGATAAAACTTGAATCAAATTTGAATCAATCCTCGGTGCGTTTTTTTTTTTTCTCTGTGTTTGGATGTTCCTACTTCATGGAAGGAAAGGATCGCTCCCACTCTCACTTTTTGGTATTGAGGGTTCCTCGTGTCTGGCTCGCCGGGGCTTCACCCTGCCACCACGGATCATTCATCTGTTTTCCACGCGCCATTCCTGCTGTCTGGCCTATGTTGGACTGTTGTACTGCAAGTTTGATTTCATGAAAGTTTCCCATCATCATCTTCATCGTCATCTCGTTCACCGTGTCATTTCGTGCCATTACTCAGATCATGCGGTCCAGCAGCTCATCAGCAACACAACACCAGGTTACTGCACGAATTGTCAAGATTGTTGTGCCGCAACGGCCCAGTCTACGTCGCAGCATCGCCAGTGGATGCGTCTTCACCGGCCGCTCAGCTGCAGCGATCCCGTGGCACAACACTAGCATATAAGTGCTTCAGCCGTGTCCTGGAGAGTGAAGTGGGGCAGCGCGCCATGGCCCGTGGTTCCCAGGGCACGCAGGAGCCGGAGCTGGACTACTTCTCGAAGACCGATCCTGACTGCTGCTCGGCAGTGAAGTGCTAGAGGAGCGTGAGCGCGGAAAAGGGCTCCTTTTCAGAGGCTGCTCCGCATGCTCTGCTCCTCGGCTCCCAAAAGCCGCAGGGCTTGTAGTAGAGCCGTCAAGTCAGAACCCCGACCAAAAAGTCTGTTGAGAAGTCGAAGAGATTGTCCCTCTGGTTTGGGATGTGACGACTGCTCAAGGCTACAATGCGGACGGGCAGCCGATGTGTAAGCCTCGCTGGACCTCGCCTCAGTACTTTTGTCGCTTGCGACGAACACCCGCCTGGCCTGCCCCACGCTTTCCTCAGCTAACAGATCTGCAAGCGAGCTCAGCCATCCTTCGCCCTCAAGCGTTGCGGTGTGTGTGTGTGTGTGTTTTTTTTTCGTGGGTTCAGACTTTAAGGCCATGCGCTGCTCCCCTCAATCACGCCAAGTGCTGTCCCCCAACTTGTTATGAATTTAGAACAGATGTGTTTTAGATTCTGATGTGTCCTGAGTAATCAGTGTCGGGTTCGTGCCTCGGCTTCCACCTTCCTGGTCCCAAACGGCAGCTTCGCCTTGCACTCTTTGGTCTGCACCAAGGCGGCCGGGGCGGGCTTGGGACACGCCATCGGCGACGGAAAGCGATAAGGAGCTGAAGAGCCCTTAGAGCCTTAGATCCTGCGAACGCGAGTAGATTCGATTTTGCAGAAGTGAGAAGTAAACGCCACACCCACATCAGATGTTGCGACTGGGCCGCGTGCTTCTCCTGTTGCGAAGTTCGTGGCTTCAAGTTCTTTGCTTAACATTTGAAGGTTGACCTACTGCTGCGATACGTTGCGTGGAGAGCAGCTTTCGGGCTCTTCCTTGTTGTCTCTCCGTATCGGCTTCAGGAGTTCGAGTCGGACAGCGGGAGCTCCTCAAGCTCGGAGGAGGATTTCGATGACAAGGCCCCTCAAAGCTACGGACGCTGGGTGCTCCCAATGTGTCACTTAATGGTGCAGTGCATGGGCAGGAGAGCTTAGCGTGCTTGGACCTCGAAAGCGCGGCTGCCATGAGGGCTATTGAGATTCAGGCCGAATCCAAGACGAGTTGAGACTGTGGCTGTACCTGTAGCTTTGCTTACGACTTCGCTGCAGGCAGAGACGTTAGGCTGTCGACTGTTTCCGGGGCCTTGCAACCGCAAGGTTTGGTGGTTTCACTGTAGGCCCGCAAGCTATCGATGCCAGACATGCCTATTCACTTGCGACTGTGCGGGTCAAACACCTTCGCCTCGCCTCTTCCCCTGATGCAGTCGGATTCTGGGGCCTCGAAAAGTAGACTCCCTAAACTGCTTCCAATGAGCACAGGTGTTGGAGATGTCTGCGTGTCTGTGTGTGTGTAGAGGTTGCAGGTCAGTATCCGTGCGAACTGCCGCATGATGAGTTCTGATTTGGGGTGGCTGCGTGTTTTCGGATTCAGGGCTGACCACTTGTGATCTGCACTCGAACCCGAGAGGCAGCTTCGCCTCGGGCAACCCGGCTTTTCAAGAAGCCAACGTGGACGTGCTCTCAAGTAGAGTGTTAAGTTTCAAAGCTGGGCAGACGAATGCAGTCTTGCTGCTTGTAGCAGCGGAGGATCATCTCATCTGCTGTTGCAGCGCTTTCCGACTCCCGAGGTGTCCTTGCACCGGGCATCCGACAAGCCCAAGAAGCCCAAGGCCAGGGCACAGCATCGCAAGTACATAGATGCCATGGGACCATCCAGTGCAGCGGAGCTTCTCTTGGGTCATCTGTCCTCCCGCTGTGCGCCAAGCACGTGGTGCCGGGTTTCCCTGGCAAGGCACGCCGGCACCATCACAAGGTGCGCAGCAAGACCGAGAGCGTAGATTTCAAGTCTTGCGATGGTGGATTAAAGAGTCACGAAGTGTGTTCGATCTCCCGGCACCTCTTGCACTACTCGAAGTAAAAAGCTGCATGGCAGGAGGAGCCTCGCCAGGACCCGATGCAGATGTCGGCTGGTGCCCGAGCCTTGGGATTCTTTCCGGAATTTCGGGGCTTCGCTTTTTTGCAACTTGGCCTCCGGGCCTGCAGAGGACATTTCAACCCTACTGGGATGTGGATTATGGGATTTGTGACTTCAGGCTTAGAAGACTCGAGGCGTGCAGGGTGTGGATAGTCTCTGGGTTCCTGAAGGCTTGAGGCGTCGCGAGGCAGTTTCAGAGCCCACAAGCTGCACGTTTCAACGGGTTGCCGCAGCGTTTGTCTGGCAAGGCACCGGAGATGCAGATGGGCCAAGCCACTTCCCCGGAGAGTTGTCGGTCTCTTTTAGGACCGAAGCTAGAGACATGCTTTGGCGGGGCATGTCTTTGTGGACGAAGAGTATGCGCAATCTGCCATGCAAGCTGTCATAATGTTTTCAACGTTTCGCGGCTCGATTGAGGCCACGATGGAGCAAATGCCTCAGGCCACGCACTTCTACAGTAGGATTCTAGGGCCTACATAGGGCTTGCTGGCACATTTGCTCGATAGGGATGCAGTTTCAGTTCGTCGTTTGCTACGTCCCCTTGTCGAAGGAGTCGAAGTCGGGTGTATTTGTGAAAATGGCATCTGTGCTGTGCAAACGACGACGGGTTCATTGGAGCGTGCGATCTCGCACCTGTACCGAAAGTGTGCCTCGTCAGGGATTTGGCTCCGAAGAGCACTCCCTTGATCATGGCCCTGGGCCAGTGGGTGCGTGGAACAGGGCGGTGCCACAAGACATGAAGAATCAGTCAGGAGTTTAACCTCAACATGAATCCTCTTGTTTCGTAGACCACATCCTAAACTAGAAAGAAGACTTAAATCCTTAACCATTACGCGACAGGGCCCGCATTAGCATTTGCGACTGCAGCGCGGGGTCAACCCCAAGCCCAAAGTCCTCGCAAGCCCGTCAGTTCCAGTTCTGTTTTGCCTTCCCTGCGGTGAGGCAAAGTTGAACAACGTCGAACTGAATGGGTGAAGAAACCGTGCGAAAACCCATCAGCAAAGTCAACTTTGCATTCCTGTGTGAGGCCCATGTGTACAGGTCCACATGCTACTCTTGCCGCAGCATGTGTTATATCAGGACGAAGACATATTTCCGCAGTGCAGCAGGTATCGAGTACCGCGTCGAACAAATCACTCACACACTCACTCATTTGCTCGCTCGCTCACTCGCCACTCACTCTCTGCCTCACCCGGAATTGGTCTCGCTCGGTCGGTCGGCCCATGATGCGCTTCCGGCCAGGTAACCGACCTGAAGCAGCTGCAACTGCCAATGCGCTTACTAACCTCAGCCCCTGAATCTGCACAGGAATTCAGGAAGCTTCCAGAAGAGAGCATTGCAATGTCCTGCTGGGTGTTCTCCCCGGTCCAGGCAGCTCCAAATTCAGCTCAAGGCCGCATTGGTGGGTGGTGGGTTTCGGGATTTTTCACAGTCTCATAGAGAAGAACATGTTTTGGATGTCCTGGGCCTGGGCCTGCATGTGTGAGCTTCTAGGTGAGGCGCTGTCACCAATGCACAGCCGAGTCCAGGATTGGAGTGCATTGGCATCGGATGTGTTCTAGTATGAACTCTCCGTGGCATGGATCATACGCTAGAGCCTGTATTTCGAGCAACGAACCGTTGCCACTGACTCAGATCACTCAAGTATGATTCTGACTATGCCTACCAGTGATATGTTAGCTGTCTGGAGCATGAAAGCTCTGCATGGCCAGCATCCAACTGCATCCCATGAGGGGGTGAAGCATCCCATAGCAAAGCCTGCGCAGCGAGGCTGGATTCCCAGCTGCACCTGCTCCATGAGATTGGCACGGGACTGCACGGAGAATCTCCTCTGCTGCTGCAGTGAAGGCGGCCTCTCAACGAGCATCTGTCCTTGACAGGGTTTGCTGCATCTTGTCTACCTACGACCAAAGGCGCACGGAAAGTGGGCGGTCTGGGCGACGGCGGCCTCGGCGCAGAGGTGGGAGTTGCCAGCTCGCGAATCGCCTCCCTCATTCCTCATTCTTCACTTGTCCGAAACTTCCGAAGCCATCAGCCACACAATGCCGCTCTCTGCAAGGAGATGGAGAAGGGCCTCCTGGAACCTCCGGCACAATTACGGTTCCCGTGGTTTGCCACCTGTGGGAGGGTCTAGATCACTTTAGACGCGTCGCCGAATGAGAGATTGTGAAGGCTTGTGCAGCTGAGACTGGGAGGGTTCATGTGTAAATCCTTGCTCATGCAAGGGACGACTCTACAAGGTCAGTCGAAGACGCTGCTGGGCAAATATTCGGTAAACTCTGATAGGCCGTCAGACGTCATCCGGATTCACTACCGCCCTTATGCACGTCAGTGCATCATTAGTATTGCATTTACAGCTGCATCGTTGCACATCTCTAACAGCTTCCATGTGCAAGCCGCTAAGATCACAACTCGGAGCGACAAGACTTGACTCGCTCTGCATGGTCACTCCAAGGCAAAGTCCTGCCCTCGAACCGTACGCAGCGGGCATCGTAGTGCCCCAGTTCAGGGCAGGACGGTTGCGAGAGGCTCGCTCCCCGGATCTTGACACGCGAGATACTGAGCAACTGGGTGTGCTGCAGGGTTGCAGGATGTTGCAGGTGAGCCACTGGCAGACCCGGCTTTTATCAGCACAAACTAGCTGAACATGCTTAGACATTGCCGCATTCCGTGCAGGCGGAGAGGCGCTGAGCAGCACATATTCGTGTCGCTGTCGTCCGCCGTAAGCGTGGACAAGCACCTCTGCGATGGTTCTTGAGAGAAGTCATAGAAGCGATACGTACTGTCCTTTATGTACTGTCCTTTTACATCCGAGTATTCCGTTCGATGTAAGCTTCGCTAACCAGTGAGTGACTGTAGAGTGGAGGAGTCCTGGATTGGCCAGGGTTCGGTGCTGGAGCGAATAGCCCTTTGTCCATCTGCGTGGCTTGGAATGTACAGAGTGGTGGCAGAGCGATGAAGGCCGGGCTGCCACAGTGTAATGTCTTTGTTGCTAGAGGCAGTCGCAATGTCGGTTCACCTTGTCCGGAGTCACAGATTTACATTTATCTCGACCGTTGTCCTCCTCTTTTCATGAGGCATGTTTGTTTCCTATTCTGGACTTGGCACCTGCAGAGCTTCTTTAATGGTCCGCCTTAGCCGCGGCCCATAATTCGCCTGCCGTGCAAGGGCCCGGCGGTTAGTGAGGTTGCCCTCTCCGAAGTGAAGAGGATGCGTCTTCAAGGCTTCCGACTCCAACATCCTCCAACGATGCTTAAGACAAGACGGGCATCGAGCTTCTTGTGTGCACTAGAAATCCCACCAGTGCGAAGCCTCGACGTCGCACTTAGGGCACGCTCTCGGAATGTATCAAACACAGTGTCCTGCAGTGGGTCTTGATGTTAGGGTTTGATCACGTCGTCCAAATTTCTTTGTGAAGCAGTCGTTTTTATTGATCTTATGCTTGCTTGATGGAAGTGCTCTCGACAGATTCCGGTGCGGTGGGCTTGAGTAACAGATGCATGCTAATCTGCACAGACATGCCAATCAACGAGAGAGTTTTCATTTGCCTGCTGCTGCAACAACCTTGGCTGACGCTTGGGGAAGTAGTTTACCACGTACCGTGTGCTTGTACAGCTGGCGAGTCAACGCATCCTGATGTTTGCCTTAGTCCTTGCGGCACTAGGCCCCTCAACCTTCAGCACGCCTACTTCCATTCAGCCCGGCTTGACCCCCACCCCAATGCTGAAAGAAAAAGGCAAGCACCCTAATGCTACCATCTAGCTTGCAGAAGAGACTTGAGCAAGGGGGGATGGGGAGCGCTGATGAGCAGGTGTGCTGGGTCAGTCTGTGCTCAGGGTCTGAAGCCAGAACTCTGCCCGTAATTCTGCAAGGTCAGATCTGAGGCGGAAGCAAGCGCGTCACTGCCACCCCGAACCCCCCGAGCTGCACGGGCAGGCCTCGAAGGCCATGGCGGCTCTTCACACTTTCGGCTGCTGTGGCCAGCGCTGCCAAAAAACCGGCAGGCGAACAAGCTGAACGGCCCTTAAAGTAGCGTCCATCCGGACCTAGCTTTCATCAGGCTCAGGCACGATTGCAGATGGAAGGCTCACGTCTACTCATGTCTACTCGCAGTCTGGTACAGGCCCATCGCCGCCTGCTTGGCGAGCTGCAGAGGTCACAAGCTTGGGCTGCCAGTGTAGGGCCGGATGGGCATAATCGCCAACTTGCGAAGATCCTGGACCAACGTGCAACCACTCAGAAGGCTAGTGCAAGTTTGTAGTGCCTGATGATGCTGGCGGTTTCGATGCTACTAAGAGTCAGTGTTTTAGTAGACTATCTACTGTTTCGATGGAGATACCATCCGCTGCCACGGCCCCCCGTTCCCCCTCCCCCCCCACCACCACCACCGCCACCACCACCACCACCACCACCACCACCACCACCACCACCACCACCACCACCACCACCACCACCACCATCCCTGTTACGACGTCTGCATATCGATTTGGAGTGGACGGTTTCGGGCTTGGGGTATTCTCTGTCGAGCTAACTTGTCACAGGAGGTGGAGGGCCTGCCCGTCGGTGCAGAAGTGATTTTGACTGGAGCCGTTCTCCCAGCTGCGCTCCTGTTGGGATGCTCGGTTGGTCGCACCACTGGATTCCTTCAGCCAGGAGTCAAGATCATGACAGCACCTGTTGAAGTGTCGATTGCTCCACGATGGGCGTTCAAAATTGTCTTGATGGACAAACGGAAGACTGTCGCCCGAGGATGAGATTTTGACCGGAAATCGGGGAATTGCGTATCGAAGTGAGCACGGTACCCAGCTGAATCGGCGACGCTTTGTGAAAGAACTTCACATATGCTCATCAGAGTTCCAGTCTTCCACTAATCTTCTCCTGTTCCTGGCCTGGCTCTGCTGCTGCTTCCGACACTCAGGTCAAGGGTGCCGTACCACATTGAGCTGGTTCATGAAGATGCCACCGACTTGGCGGTGTAGTTCCTGTTGCCTGAGAAGTTACATACGTCCGTTCACTTCAGAATCTATTGCAGCCCAAACACTTCTGCTCAAAACCTCAGGGTACATTGCTGTCGCTTGACGACTGGGAAAGCAGAGAAGTCAGTGGGGCAACGGCATTGCACGACTGCAGACTTCGGACTCTGGGCGCAGTGCAAATAGGGTCAAATATGGTCAAGCTGTGATATAAGCCGCCTTGGTTCGCCGCAACTCTCAGGACTTGCCATCCTTCTTGCAGCGGCGTTTGCCGGCAGGGGCCCCCGGTTTCCCAGGAGACAGCTAGAGCATGCCGAGCCGGGTCACTGGGCTATCGGTTTTCGGCAAGCCAAAGCAGGCAAAAGGCGGCTTACGGGTGATAGGCTGCTCTTGGCTCACACCCTGTGAGAGCAGCGAGTAACAGTGAGACGATGTTGGAACTGTGAACCCCGGCTCCCCCAAATCATCCCACAGAGTTGTGCCCCAGTGCACCACATTACTCCAGGTCGAGTCGTCCTCTGCTACTTCGCGGGATTTCGAGCTCACACCCGAGATTTGCAGGCGAGACTGCACTGGGTTTGGTTTCAGCTTGAAAGCGACTGACGTTTTCTGAATGTCGGGTGATTGTCTGCAGGAGCGGACGTTTCTTGCTAAGCGCCGGCGACTTAGTCGGCCTTGTTTGTCAGCAAGATCATGGTCCAATGCGAACATATATATATATATACATATATATATATATATATATATATATTCATATTCATATTCATATTCATATTCTGAGCAGCACAGCTACTCGTGCTGCAGCTGCAGATTTTCCGAAAGCAGATGCGCAGGATCAGCTGTGGCATTACAAACCATACCAGCAAGAACGACTCCACACGTTTACGAGGTAGGATTTCTCTTGGGTCCCCCAAGGACCCTCGCATGGGCATGCGCAGGGCTCAGCTTCGGGACGCGGTTGCAATCTCAAGGACTCGTGTTTCCGCTGAGGATACTCTTCTTGTGTGAGTAGACTGAAGCTAACAGACTAAGACGAGCAAGGCTCGTCCGAGAAGGCATGGATGCAGAGTGTCACCGACAGTCGCGAGCATCAGCGTGCGCGGCAGTGCCATGCCGCGAAGGAACGACAGCCTTTGAAGCCCGAAGTGGCAGATCGCAGCTCCCCGCAGCTCCGCTTTAGGTTGAACAATCAGCGCAGAGCCTACGAGACAGCCCTGGACATGGCCTCGGCTCTGGGCTGGGGATCCAAGTGGCGCAGCCTCCCGACAGGTGTGGTCAGGTAAGCATCGTCCAAAGATTGCTGATGGAGACGCTTAAGGCTTATGAGACTTGTCATCCTGAAGCAGGAAACAGTTGCCAGCTGTCAGTCAAGACAGTGATGCCAGTGGCTGTAGTCAGAGTTGATCTAGGCCTCCAAGCCTGCATTCTAAAGCGTCGAATCGCCAGGTCGGATCCTAGTGATGCCCGGCTTCTTCAAGTTTCCACACCCACAGGCGCGCGTCACGAGTTCTGCAGGCGATAAAGACTTTGGGCTTTGGGGCACTTGCAAAAAATCTCTTTCTGCCTCCATCAGAGCCTTCATGAGAGTTAGCATAACTTGACTTGTTGCTGAGGCCTATGCGGGCACCCAGTGGGTTCCCTTCCGGGAACTCTTCGACTTGGACGCGTTGGGTGCCCAGAGCTTGCAGCACAAACCATCTCATGGATGGGCATTTGGGAGTTTCCCAAAATAGGGAGTACCTTATTTTGGGGTCCTTATAATAAGGATCCTACTATTTAGGGTGCTATATTAGGGTCCCCTATTTTCGGAAACCCCCATTTAAGCTAGCACAGGGAGGAACTTCGCATCATTGAAACTCTGAGCGTCGTGACAAGAGTCTTGTTCCCGGGTGCGTCGTTGTTCTGTGGGCAGCCCCCTTAGGATACGGCGCTGCTACGGGCGCGTAGTGGAGGCAGGTTCTAGGATTCTAGGGTGCAGATGGTATATGACTGCTTTTCGGGTGCTCTTTGCTGCACTGCGGCCCGAAGAAGGCAAGATGCCAGTTGTGCAGTTGCCCTTTTGATCCAGCAAATCGGATCGCACCCGAGTATGATGTCGCTGAAAGGGAAGAAGCCTGACAGTACTCAGTAGTCGGATAGCTTTACATGCCAACACCGAAGCATGGTCGAGAATCGTGTTGGAAAGCGCATCAACGTTGCCTCGTGAAGCCACACATGTCAATGACTGAAGATCGCAAGCTGGTGGCCCCTTCCCATGATGCGGTCTATTTCAGAAGGCCCTCTGCCATGCAGGTAGAGGAGTTGGTGAAGATGTGCGGCCCAGAGGCCCGACCTCCTTTGATGCCTTCGAGGGATTTCTGCCTTCTTGGGACGACTGCCAACATTAAGTTGAAGGACCTGGTAGCCACAACCTGCATAAAGTGCTGTGGAGGTCCTGGACAATCATGTCACCGTGCCGTTCGAGGAGCTTTGGGCGCGCAGCAAGCGGAAGGCCTAAGCCCAAGCCCTGCCCAAAACCGGAGCCCCCGCTCAGCCCAGCATGCAGTATGGCCTGCGAACCCTTTCCACTCATGAGCAGTCGAACCTTTCTCTGGCTGCAGGCCCCGTGGCTAAATGGAACACGGCCAGATATGATCTGGGCGCGGCTCTCAGCGTGAGAAGTGGATTTTGACCAGGCCTCACCCGAACCCACATCTGTCTTTATGCTGATGGCCGGAAGCTCGCGAGGCGAGCTGTTTTCAAGTGACGGTTGCGTATGGTGGTAGCGGCTTCTGTTTTTCATGATCTGTTATAATGCCTGGTGCCCGCCCAGACCAACCCCTGCCAGCAGTACTCAACACCACACTCACCACTCCTTCAATTCGTACCGTGACGGCGGTTCGCCAGAGCCTATTCCACTGCGATTGAAGACAGCAAGACCACATGAGGATCGCTCAGCAGTGCTCTTGAAGGGCCCACATTACTGTGCCAACGTCCAACTTGCCTAGGCCGATTCTGACGGCAAGGCGGTGGGCCCGGATGTAATTGGGAAGTGGAATCCTCTCAGAACCCGGAGGTGGAAGGTCTCTTAGTTTGCTGGAGTGGGGAATTGAGTGCAAGCAAGCTGCATGACCTTTGAAACGCGGGCTGCTCAAATCCAGCATGCAATGCTCCGGACGCGGAGATTCCGCCGTCAAAGGTCTTCCGTTTCACCTCGCGAGCAGCCGGACCGGAACTGTGGCTGAAAGTCGAGGCTTGGGGCCGTCGAGGCATGTCGGAGCTCGGCCGAAGATGTCCTTTGAGACCCTCTGTCGAGGAGAGGAGAGGCTACGTCCTGGCAGCTTTTTTGATACCGGAAGCTGCCGAGGCCTGGGGAAACACATTTGAGGGTTCTCCTAAGAACTTCCACATTGCGATGTGCAGAACTTTCGACCAGCTTCAGCCCAGGCACGCACCGTCCGTGCGCACGGTCTCCTTGCATCCAACAGCACCATCGGGGATGTGGCGGCGTGGGGCTTGGCCGGACTCCGCTAGAGACGCGTCCTTGGTGATTTCGGAGCCAGGACTGCATCCTTCCTTCGAAGGAGACCTTGGCGCCTTGACCTCAGGAAGAGCTCAGGTCAAGGCGGTCAAGGTCGGTGTTCTTTCCGTGTGATCCGACGTTAGGTTGGCCCACAGAGTCGCCTCGAGAGCCGGCCTTCTCGAAGGCCGTTGCCGTGCTCTTGTGCCTCTACTTAGTGGTGCTTGCCGTGGCTTGCACCTTGCAAACTTGGGTTTAGGGTGCCCGTGTCCTTTCAGGGTGCGTTTCATGTCACTGCCTCAAAGAGTCAGGGTGCAGAAAGCATCCAGTGCCCTCAGGAGGAAACGAGACCCCACGGGTTCTGGCGATGCACGTGCGGGTCTTCAAGTGGAGCACCTGTGCCTTGGCTGAGTATGCTATATTCCTTGCTGACGATGGGCCATAAGTAGGTTTGCAAGACGAAAATGTATTCGCTCTGCTGCATGCTTGTCGTAGTGAGAACCATCGACGACTACCGCTATGCTTCGCGAGTTGTACTCAACCATTCGTGTGTTAGACCACGAGAACTTGTGATGTCTTGCATTTCAGCCAAGTGCATGAACTTCGTTGACTTGTTCAATAATCCTCCTGTAAGAGCCTTTAAGCCTGTGCAAGTACATGATTCGCCCAGCAACCTCCGGGGGCCACCTGATTCCGGAGCTCGCGGACATGCAGGCAAGGCCCACCAATCTCCTGTCAACTGTACTTCAGCTCCGACGAGTGGGAGAGCACCAGGGCGGAGACAGCGCAACGAGTCTAGCAGAGCCCAGTACAGAGCAGGGCGACCGTTGCGTCTTTCCCAGGAGTATCTCTGTAACATCGAGCCGGAGGCCGGGAGATGTTGAGACTCCCACACTTTTACACGTGGCTGTTGTCGCTTTTGTCCTGGCTATGTGCTGCAGGCACACTCATCTGCGGAAATTTGTGCCATGAAGTGACTCCTTCCGAAATCACGAACAAGAAAGCCGACATTCTGCCTTCAGCAACGCTTTGCAGGTCTATGCAGTGATCGCGTCGTGGACCCTCGTTCGGTGAAAGGCTCAGATCCTGCGATTGTGTGCAAAAATGCCGGGCTTTTGCTGGGCTGCCACTGTGCTGTCTCCACCATCTACAAAGTCTCCAACCTATTTCTACTCCTGGGTTGGTACTCGCAGCCTGTCTTCACCAATGCCCCGTGCCAGAGAGCTAGCCCGAGCTACCTGGGACGGAGCTCCTGAGCTCCAGGACGTTCAAAGGCTTCTGGCCCACGCTGTTCCCTCAGCCGCTCCGTGTGTTTGGGTTTTCCGGAGTCTTCAGAGGAAGTCCGTGTGTGTGTGTGTGTGTGTGTGTGTGGGTTTTCCGGAGTCTTCAGAGGAAGTCGAGAGCCGGTCGGCTTGACTGCCTGTTCCTGGTTCGATCTAGCTGCTTTGTTGTCGCTCGCAGCAGGGATCTTCTGCTGCCACGGTATGCGCGTATGCGGCACGAGCTCAGGCACACTTGGCTAGCCAGCAACGAAGCGGACATCTCTGTGCTGGGTGAGTCTGGGCCCTCGGCTGCGCTGGCAAGCGGGGGAATTCATGGTGTGTTAGTAGATCCTGTTTGGGATCGCCACATCAATGCTTGTTTTGTCTCAGCTGACCAGAGACTCCTTTTTGCACTGTCGACCGCCTGTCAGAGGTATGCGGGAGGCTTGCCCGGCGTTCGTGTCAACCCATATCGACCCTCGCATCATGCCACAACCTCAATTGCCTGGAAAGGTGGGTGACTTCGCGAGAGACCCTATTTAAACACCACTTGCCCAGGATGCGGCAGTAACTGCGGAGGCATGGTGTCAAGCTGAGAGAGGGGGGAGCTTGATGGGTGAGAAGAGGGCGTGCAGGGCCTTTTTCCAGGTCCTGCAGAGGCTCCCAAACACCACATGGACACAAAGATATGCGGTCCTGTTGGACAGGAATGCACCCTAGCCCTTCGGTCCGTCTTGGTCGACACCATTGCCGGGTCCCCGAAGATCTGCGAAGGGAGCGCATTGATCACATACAAGCTGAACTCCCGATGGTCCCGGGCTGAAGTTGTGAAGCCGTCCCTATTTGGGGGTTTCCGAATATTAGGGTACCTTATTTGGGGGTCCTTATAATAAGGATCCTCTCATTTAGAGTACTATATTAGGGTCCCCTATTCATTTGGGATCGAAGCCAGTGCTAGTGTACCTAAAGCCGAGCCAAGCCTCAGATTTCTGCTTGGGCGGACTTCTTCATCGGGAACGTCTGCTCCACGATGCTCGGCACTCGGGATCGAGTGCCAAGTTGGCCACGGATGCTTGTCCAATGGGAACCCGGCCCTTTGGGAGACTAATGCTATGCGCCCGACATGGCATGACAATTGAGAATTCAGCACATTTCAGCATGGGATATGGCAATCCTATCGGGCCGGAGAGCTTCCGGTTCGTTCCACTTGTCCCCGAGTTGATGGATTCGGCTTCACACAGCTGCCAACCCAACGCCGCAAGGAAGACTTAGGAAGGACCAATGTCCGCGAGGAGCGTTTGCTACAGCACACCACGTTTTAGACAAGGAGTTCTCCACGATCGGAGCCGACAAATACTCGTCATTGTTTAAATCAGAATCCCTGCGAGCATCGAACGAAGTCCTCTGAAGCCCACGCAACAAGGACCCAGTACATTCTGCAGCTGAGGCCGGGTTCGGGGAGCCATGCTCGCGTTTTTTCCTGCTTGAAGCAATACCAGCGCAGTATTCTTCAGAGCGGACAGCGTTCTCCAAAGTTCATACCATGCATTTTGCTGTGTGGGCTCGTCTTCCCTACACCGTCCCTGTCTCCCGAACTTATGCTCACGCCAAATGTCAAAATGCCGTGCAAGTTTTCTTGGGGTGCGACTCGTGTTCCCGCCTCCCGAAGTTCTGCGGCCACAGTGCCGTGCGTGGAGGGATGCTTTGGAAATGTTCTTGGGTAAGTAGGCCTTGGGCTGCTAGGTTCAGCAGGCAGTGCCCCTGCTACAGCGGAGACGATGCCTTGGGACGTGCCCCTGTTTCCTTGGTTGCTCGAACGCTGTGAGCTCCAAGCATGATACTCGCTCCACGCCTTTTGTCCTGCCAGTCTGAGCGCAGGGTCTTCCATTGACCTAGCGGTGAAGACATTGGATATACTCGTAACATCGTTTGACCGGCGCCAATTTTCTTCTTGATCCTTTTGCTTGTGGAGGCAGCGGCTAGTCTCGGCAATAGCACATGAGGAAAGTTGACAGGCAAGGTGGAGGCAAGACCTACTCCACAACGAGTGGGCCAGAGCCATTGACCCAAACGGAGCGGCTAACCATCAGATGAGCGTGCCACTGCCGTGAACCCCGAAAGGAATGACCAACAATAACGACTGAGCCAACGGCACCACACCCCGGGTGCGGCAGCAAAAAAGTGGGTGTGGCCTCACAATCTCGAATTCCCTGGTGGTTCGGCCGACGGAGCATTTTATGTCCTCTTTGGAATAGTGTTGCTCTATCGTCAGCTCCTGGTCTGTCAGGATTCCATTTGGAGAGGGGGCCATGAACTGGCCTGTAGCCGCAAGGGCCGCAAGGGTTTTGCAAGCATTTGCAAACAGCGCAGTACGGGTAGATCCATGTTGCACAATTCCATCTACTGAAATACAGGGACTGTAGCAGCGCAGGATGATTCTCAAAGCTTTTATCCCCAAGACTCATGAGACCTTGGCAGGCTGCGCTACGGCAAGTCCTTCACGAGTTCCCTGGCCCTGGGAGGGGTGCGGCCTTCAGTCGGGTTATCACAGTTTTAGGGGGCTTCAGCAGTTGGGTTGTGATGGGTCGTGAGGCTCGGGGAAGCCCAATTCCGTGACAAGGTTTCGAAACGACGTTGGTGGTGGGAGGGGGGGTCGCGGATAATTTGGTTGCATGCTATGCAATGGTGGGGTCGGCCTTTGAAGGAAGTGTTGACGGCATACGGTTAACATAGTGGAGATTGAAAAGCGTCTCTGCTTTCGGTGCTCTTGTCAATTACCTCAGAGAGTTAAGAACCGTATGAAGCGGGCTGGGGTCTTTGCTGTCTGCGAACGCTTCCAACGGATGACTTCCGTGGTCCGCGCACAACTGATGTACCAGACCGGTAACAAACGACTGCATTTGTTGCTGACTTTTGCCCTGCGATCCGGTGCCTCTACATGCACAATGTGAAAGTTCGATCTGTCCATCCGGTCACCTCGTTTGCCCTGACTTGGGTCTCCCCTACTTCAACAGAGGTGCAGCATGTCGACCTTTTGCGCTCGGCACGCCGGCAAGTGGCGGAAGCCCGGCACTCAGGGACACGAGGTACCCGACAAGGGTTTGTCCCAGCTCAAAGATTTTATGCTTCGTTAGGCTCGCCGTGGATGATCATGTTTGCGGAATTGAACATGTTTGGGAGGGCTTTCCCGGTTCCTGCGCCCTTCTGCTGCATTCAGGCGTACGGCACCTCTCAGTGAGGCTAGTCAGCTCTCAGCTGTGGTCGCTTCGAAAAAGTCAGGTTGACCTGTCGGGACGCGGGCATGCACGCCGTTCCTCTATGATCACATGAGCCATAGGATGGGACTTGTCCAGAACTTGCTCGGTCGAGGATGTAGGGTTGTTGCCTTCGGATGCAGAGCCCCAGTTCAGTTTGCAAAGAACTCTTTAAGATCAGAGACCAGCAGTATCGTGCTAGCTTTTTCGTGCTTTCTCTGGTGAATGTTTTGCGGACTGAAGTGTGTTTACAGCATATCAATTGTGTACGTATGCATGTATGCATGTGTGTGTACATATGGGCCCATATATAAATAGATCTTTAGTTATATGTATACTATTGTAGTTATGCCGGTATAATATACCATGCATCTATATACATGTACGACGTGCAGGGATGTCTCCAGCTAGGAGCGGCAACAAGTCGAAGAAAGCAGAAACTGTGAGGACTTTTTCTGGCCTGTCAGATTTGGCACCCGCAGAGCCTGGCTGTGTCCCGGGGCAAGGCATCCATTGGAGAAGATGTCAAATGCTATACACAAATGGCAGTAGCGTTTTCCGGACATGGCCACAGGGCGGCTCAAAGCAGACGCCAGCTGTTAGGGACGGTCACAGGCCAGATCAGCTCGTGATAGTTCGGTATCACGCTGCACGACTGTGGTGTCGAAGGTTTTGAGTACTGTGTCGGCATATCAGCCTCTTCTAAACTGCTGACAACAACAACGACGCACTGCCGGAACACTATCAAAGCATCTAGGGCCTAGTGCCATCTACTAGTAAGATCTAGTAAGATACTGTGGCCTTTGGGACCTGGGATGGAGGTTCGTGTGCACGACTCAGACTGTACCGTTGCGTTGACCTGGCAAAGATCTCAGCACATGATGATGGCTGCAGGTAGCGCAATCGAAGCCTTAACCTGTTGAATGTGGTCCCTTTTGAGTCTACCATCATGAGGATGCGCTTGGTGATAGCCAGTCGCAGTCATCTTGTTGCAACAGATCGTGTGATCCCAAGAAGTCATGAGAGCTTCTCGTTGCGCGCTTGTCACTTAACAGGTTCCGAAAAGCAATGGGGTTTCATTGTTTCTATCGAACCCCTGACCTGGCCCACATGTCATATAACAATCTGTATATATATATATACATACATACATATGCATATATATATATATATATCGTATAACCCCCGACGTGTAACATATCACCTTGAGAGCTCATACGGCCGTACGGGGCCGCCGTATGGCTGTGCGGTTTAGGTGTTATACTTCGGGGCCCTTTCGATGGCCGTACGGTGGCCCCGTATGGCCGTACGGGCCCATATATGGTTAATCGTTGATACGTCGGGAGGTTACATGTTATGTGCAGGTGGGTTGCAGACCCCACGATCGAGCATTGCTCTTGAGCCCTGATAACACTTGTCACAAGACCAGGCCATCGCAGAGGCGTTTCTCCCAGCCCTCTTTGGCATGAACTAAACCCTGAACTCCACCGCAAACCTTGAGACTGGCTGAAGGTTCCGCCGACGCACTGGGCTCGGGTGGCTGGAGGCCTGTCGAAAGACCTTGACCAAATACTGCTGCTTCTGCTGTTGCTGCTGCTGCTGCTTCTGCTACTGCTGCTACTATTACTATGACGACGACGACGACGACTGCTACTAGTAAACTCCTGCTGCCACTGCCACTCCTAGTGCTAGTGCTTCTGCTGCTGCTACTGCTGGTACTGCCAGTGCAATCACTGGTTCTACATGGCTTCAGCAACTCCGTGACGACACTCGCTAGCTGGATTTTAGTTATTGTTGTTTTGGTCTGTCTTTGCTTAACTATCAGAATTGCGTCATTCATCAAGTTCTACGACGGAAACTGTCATGCTCCTGGACCTGTTCAAACCTACCGTCCTGCTTGCGGCGTAGGAAGTTCCTCTGCCACTGAAAGGGTGTTAACGCGTGTTCGGGGTGGTGTTTCCAGAGAAGACGCATGGATAATGCGACTTGTTTCTTGCTGGTTGTACCATGTCAATGCAGTGACAAGTTACAAGAACAGATTCGTAGATCTTTATCAGATTGTAGTTAATAGTCGTGAATAATGCTGATCGCCATTCTGTCTAGATCGACTCAACACTGCCAGCCAAAACTCTTGGATCATCTTCTTCAACTCATGATCAGCAAAGCCAAACCCTAAACTCTGAGCGCTCAAATGTGCGCGCTTCACTGTAGATCTATGCCAACCTCACGCAAGCTTGCCGAACAGGCCCTCGCTTGCATGAAATCGCTGGGCATCTTGTTTGGGATGTTCCGCGGACTGCACAAAGAGGCCGGGCTGCTCGCGGGATGTTGCCAATAGTAGTGATGGTGGTGGCTGTGGTGGTAGTGGTTGTTTGGCAGTAGTGGTAGTAGTAGGCAGTATTGGTTGTGGTTGTGCTAGAGGTAGTTGTAGTCGTCGTCATGGTAGTGGTGGTGGTGGCAGTAGTAGTGGGAGGCAGGTAGTAGGTAGTCGGCTTCGGGAGTAGTAGGTAGTAGGTAGTAGGTAGTAAGTAGTGCGGTAGTGGTAGTGGTACTGGTAGTAGCAGTAGAAGCAGTAGTAGTAGTAG
>CAJNDV010014002.1:115169-126933 GCA_905221635.1 Symbiodinium sp. CCMP2456
GTAGTGGTAGGGGTAGTCGTAGTAGTAGTAGTAGTAGTAGTAGTAGTAGTAGTAGGAGTAGTAGTAGTAGTAGTCGTCGTCGTCGTCGTCGTCGTCGTCGTAGTAGTAGAGAACATCCATTTCTTTCGATATTTAGAGTTTAGAGTACTTTCGTAATGTTGTAGTTTTTTGGGGGTGGTGGAAGGAGGGTGGGGAATGGATGGGGTGGCAGCATGATGACGTACTTTTTCAGAGCACATCCATTTTATTCTGTATTTACATTACTTTCGTGATGTTGTAGTCCAATACCAGCGATGATGATGATGATGTGTTTAGGCGCCAGTTAGTTGGGTGGGGGGGGGGTGTGGGGGTGGCCAGTAGTAGTAGTAGTAGTAGTAGTAGTAGTAGTACTAGTCGTCGTCGTCGTCGTCGTCGTAGTAGTAGTAGTAGGAGGACTAGGACTTGGACTTGGACTTGGACTTGGACTAGGACTAGGACTAGGACTAGGACTAGGACTAGGACTAGGACTAGGACTAGGACTATGAGTAGGAGCAGGAGTAGCACCAGCAGCAGCAGCTGCTCTGCAAATCCCAATCACGTTACTGCAAAAAGAAGCAAGGCAACATGGGTATTAGAAACAGGAGGAAGAAGAGTGTCGTAATGATGCTGGTGGTGTCGGACGCTGATGATGACGGTGGCGACACGTGGCGAGGATGGCCTTCTTATACTTTCATGCTGGTGATGGTGGTGGTCTCCGCTTCTGGCGTTGGTGCTGGTGGGTCAGAAGTGATGGCGATGGTGATAGCGCGGACGAGGGCAATGCCTCGGCCAAACGGTCTGACGTTGGACTCCGATTGCAGGAGGCCCCTCCGGCCGATTTCCGTTTCGAGGCTCGCAGGATGTCGCAGTCGGTGGCCTGCTTGGAGCTTCAGGGGCCTGCGAGTTTCGCAGTCGACGTACTGCAAGCCTGCAGGGATCACAAGTAATTGTTGAAGTCGGTACTTACTAGCATTGTTTCGGGCACTTCTCACGCAGACCCTTCACTGGACAGGCGGAGCACTGTTCGGCGCGGCTGTCGCCTTTCGGCAGAGGCACAGCGAAGCTTCTGTGAGAGACTCGTGCAAATCTTCTACAGTAGTTCGTGGCTGCACATCAACAACCGTGCCTCACATCAACCACCGCTTTGCAACTTCACGAAAGTGTGTACATCAGCAGTCAGACGGCATCGCAACCGAAACTACCAACGCCAGCATGGAGGTAGCCAGTGAGGTAGCCTTTGCCAGTCTTCTGCACCTTGTGCTCGAGGGACGCTGTGCCGTTCTCCACACCGATGGCAGCGTGCTCCAAAACATTTCAGTCAAGACTATTGAGCATGGCTTAAATCTGCTCGTGGGTGTTGTACAAAGGCAGCCGCGGACAGGTTCGTCGGCAGGACCTCTGCTTGGCATTCGCAAGCCTCCGCACAGGCTTGGCCGCTCGCTAAGTCGGACGCTGCCAAGCTCTGGAGGCTTGTACGACTTTGGAACAATAAAAATCGTGATGGCGTGAAGTTGCGCACAGTCGTGATGCCGCTTCAGTAGGTGAGACCTTCTTAGCGCCTGGGTCCTTTGCACCCAGGGTTCGGGCTTGAAGCGAAACATCCCACCCGGCTTTCGTGGCCAGAGGCGCAGCTGCCTTGCCGGAGGGTGGTGAAGAGGCGACCTATCGCGAAGTGGCGGGATGTTTCGACGCTCCCTGGGCCTCTGCTCCAGGTGGCTGCGTCCGTCTCGCGGACAAGCCCAGCTCTACAGTGTGATCTGAGTTTGAAAGACTTCCTACATGAGTAAGAAGAGGAAGTACTCGGGTGAGCAATGCCTGTTTGATGGCTGCTTGTAGGTTTTTAATGTTTCAAGCGAATACGGCTGTATCCGAGTTCGCAACTTATTGCACGAAACCGTCGCGATGAAGCAATCTCAGGCGCCCCCGTCGTGGCAGCTGCCCGCAAGGCCAAGCGTGTGGCCGAGCGCCTGTGCAGCATTTTGTTTTGGTCACCCACGAGCCGCATGTAGCCCAATGCCAGATAGCACCCGGTCAGACTTTTGATCTGATATGAGTTTGGTGTGGCTATGATGTTGCAGGCTTGGGGCAGAGAGGGTGGGGGAGGGTCGACGGGTGTTGGGTGGAAATCATTTCGCCACTTGCCTGAATGAACGCTTTCAGCCGCGACGAGGTATCAGCGGATGCAGCGACAGAGTTTGATCGATGCGTCTGCAGCGGGCTTGCTCGGTGCAGACGCCTCGGGTTGAATTTTGCATGTGAGCTTCAGCATTCTGCAGCCAAGAGCTAGCAGCAGCCAGCAGCTAGCTGTGCGATCGTCGGGCCTGCTTCTGCACTTTGCTGCCAGATTTGGAGGTGCTCTGTTGGCCTACTTGAACAACGGAGTGGACGCTTCAGAGGCTCGGGCTTGTAGGTGTCGAGCATTTCTGTTGTGGTACCAAGTGAGACTTGCCTGTGAGCTGCTGTACGCGCATGCTTCAGCCATCGTTTGGCTTCATCATATCCAGACCGGCTCCGGCAGTGGATAACAACACCATCCCTTGCCACAAGCATCCGAAGCCGCATTGTCACCGCGAACTCAGGGCTGGCTGGTTGGAGTTGCCTTTGGAGTACTCTATCTGCTGATCTTGCAGCAGGACGTGGCCAAGGCAGAACGTTGTGCCAGATCGTGGCATTGCTAGTCTGCCTGCTCATGCTGCAACTCGCAGTTGTCCACGGAGTGGAACCCCTTCAGCGTGACAAATCCGCTGCGGAGTCAGAGCACCCAGCCGTGGCTCTCTGAGGGCGAAAGCTTAAGTGTTTAGATTTCTTGTCCTGCTGCAGGGTTCTGAGGGCCTTGTGGGGACTTCAGAGAAGCCAGGCCAAGGCAAAGTGCCAGGGTTGTGAAGCGAACGCTCTCGCACAGCACTCCCAGTCCTGCGCTTCTTGCTGCCGTTTGGGCTGGTGCTGGCCCTTGGCCATCGCCCCAGAGAACAGCTTGTGGGGACTTCCTAGGGTCCTACAGGTAGAGCATCGCGCAGCTTGACCTGCTTGGAATTTCGGTGCTGTCTTGTCTCTCTCTCGACCGGTCGGTGCTCATGTCGTGGAAAACATGTTCGGCAATGCCTCGGCAAGGTCTGCAGTATGCTGGGAGCTGAGATGCTGAGACCCAACTTGAGCATTACGTCAACCGATAGGCCGAAACAGCTTGAAGTTCGGGGGTTGGTCTTTTCTTCCCCAGTGCGGCTCTTAGGTTGGGAGTACGGACAGATTAGGACGTTGATGGCTCGGTTCCCGCACCCCCCGGTGTTGGGTCGCGGCTTCGGCTGTGGCGTGGTGCGCATTTTCGACTCCTGCTAGCCTTCTATCCATTCCCTGGCCGGCCATGTCCGACGGGCCGGGTTGAGGGTTTAGGGTTTAAGGTTTAGGGTATAGGGTTTTTCATAGAAGTTTTCATGGTTTTCGCCTTCACAGATATCCTGCTTTGGAAGTTTTGGGTATGAGTCTTGCCGCCTCGAAAGCTCATGTTCCTGCCATAGTCCACATGTTGGACCTTGCCGGACTCAGTCATGCTCCCGGCACAGTCCGCGCGTGTTTTGGGGTGTGAGCATTTCGAACGCACGGGGGAGCCTTAATTCGACCGTGCTCCTGGAATGGTTCTCTGGTATGTAGGGCTTTTCATGGGAAGAGAAGCAAAGCTGGCTTAGCAATGCATTAAGGGGTGTTGCCGGACGGACATGGCCGAGGCATCATCAATTGGCTTTGATGTGGCCATTGACCCAGCCTATTTCTGCGCTGGTGGCCCTGCCAGTCTACCTGTCGTATGACGCAAGACTACAGACGTTTCTTCTGGCCCCTTGTGGTGGAGTATGTAGGGTCCTTTGACACCCCTCCAGAAAGAGGTTTGGTCTTGCGCATGCGACGATGGCATGCTGTGCAGCTTGCTTGTGTGGGATCATTATATCCACGTCGGGCGGCAGCTTTGCACCGGTTTCAATGGAAAGGAGTCCTCTTTCCCACTATGTGAGCAGCTTTTGAGGAATCGAAGCTGTCTCTTTTATTCGGTCGGGTCCTCACAGCTTTTGCCCAGTGGCTGGAGCGGCTTGCCTGGGAGCCGGGAGTGAATTTCACAGGCGGCGCTCTCAAAGGGGTCTTTTTGAAAGGAATCTTCTGAAGGGTGCGCAGGCTCGGGTGGGGGCTACGAGATGCCCGGAATCTGAAGCCTTTGAAGGGGGGCTTCCTTCGAGCAACAACTGCAGGCAACACGGTCAGGAAGATGTGCGTCGCTGTCTGATCTATCTCACAGCAGTGACGATCATAGTCCTCACTGATTTGTTCCGGGCCGTACAGATATACAGAGACATCTTTATTTGCATATAGAAATAAGTTCTTCACAAGGTAGTAGACCGAAGTCCCCCATAGTTGATCTAATTGAGTCATATAAGGGCTCAGTGTGGCTTCCTGTGCTTCCTCCGTATGGGTTTCGGTGGCGGGTGGAGTGGAGAGTCTTACGAAGCAGTAGAGCAGTTATCAGAGCTGTGAAAGACTGTAGGATGAGTTTGTGGTCAGCACCTAAATCACCGCCAGCCCGTGGACCTTGCTGAAGACTTCGCACTGCCTTGCAGGTGTGGTCGCCTCACGCTCATCCCTGTTCGCAGCCCTGGTAGGCGCTCGGACATTCCATAGGGTGGCCCTATCATGAAACTTAACCCGGTTTAGGGTTTAGGGACTTAACCCAGGCAAGATGACCTTTGGTTTGAGCTGACTTGGGACCTTGCAGGCTCGACCCTGCCGTGAGTGTTATCCTAACATGGTTTGCATGTGAGGAATTCTGAGATCTAGACTTCCACATCGAGTCCCGTTTGCATAAGTGTTTGGGACTCCGTACATGGCAAGCAGCGGATCCTGCAAGGCTACGTGGTCTCTTCGGCAGTGCTTCCGCTGCCATCGCCTCGGTCTCCAGCATCAGCTGCACGTCGGGGTCAACATTTCGCTCGGAGCTTTACGGTCCTTGGCAGCGGGGGCTGACTCAAGTTTTACAGACATGCCGAGATGCGGGCCTGAAGACAATAAATTGTGGGGTGAGTTGGTGCGGTAGTGCATCCAGGCGAGGGCTCTTCGAGACCCTGCCAGAGGCTGGCTCGGAGAGACTTCCACCTTGGTGGCAGAGGGTCGTGGTTGGGACTGGGACGAGGACCTTCGGGCTGCCATGTCGAACTTCGGACCCCATGTTCTATCTGGGCGCATTCAGATTCAAGTCTTGCTCCCTGAGTACTCGCCCTTATCACCGTGCCGCTCGGTGCAGGCACGAACCCTGGTCAAGGCTGTGCCGGGCTCGCTGGGCGTGGCGCTGCAGTTGGCAGACCAGGTGCCTGGGGTGATCGCCATGCAGGACAGTGCCACTACGTTGTAGTGATTGTGGTGCAGCATCTTCTTGATTGCATGATTTTGGCAACAAGTGCCATCAGACGACAAGCAAACCGATTGTGCAGAGTACAGTTGAGTACAGCTCAAGAAGCAAATCCACCAGACAGATTCCAGCAGCTATGCCAGCTATGGACATGAAGCTTGATTCCCATGACGCTTCGACTTGTGCCGTTGGCTGATGAAGGTGCCCAGCAAGGCTCCTGCGGCAGCGAAGGTACCTGTTGAGGTGCCTCTTGCAGGATACCATGCGCTTAGTTTTTTGTCGAACGATATCCAGATGTGCCCCGAGTTTTGCGTTTATTTTTGAAGGTTCTTGCGACGCCTCTCCAGCCTTGGCTTTGCTGCACCGAGGTGGTGCCAGTCCTGCTGATAACGGGGCCGCGGGGCTGCGGGAAGTCCACCCTGGCTGAACAGCTCAGGCAGGGCAACTGGGCAGAGGTTGTGGGTTTGGGGGAACAGCGACTTTCTCCTCCAGGCACCAGGATTCGCGCTTCCAGGAGCCCGAGTGGGTGCGGGGCCTTGGCAGTTTTCGCTGGTCTCTTCAGGCTTTATATAAACCGTCTGCGCTCCATTCCAAATAGGGGATGGTCCCCAGGTCGTGACTGCTCCTTGCTGCCGCTGCCGCGGGCTCCACGAAGCTTTTGATGAAACCTTGCCCCTAGTGGCAGCTTTTGTCCAAGCCGGTTTTGAGAATCTCCTGCCAACCATCCCCTCCTTTTGCAGCTGCAAGGATCCCGTCGTTTCTGTTTAAGCTGAAACAGTTTCAAGTCATAAGCTTCTGCGACCTCTTCCACGGCATGGCTTGCATGGCCTCTGCATGTCGGCAGCTGGCATTGCAACTTTGCCTGAACTCGTGCGCAGGGATAGTGGGCATAAGGAAGCCTCATCAGAACATCTCAGAACAAAAGTACACCATTTGCATGACAATGGCTGACGCATGCAAATATCGACCCCTGCCTCAATCGAGATGCCCGACCCAATCCATCACCGAAGCAGAGGTACCAGTGTCGGAAATAAAACACGACTGGCAGTGAATGCTCAGAATGCTTTCTTGTCCGTCGTACAACATCGCCCCCCCAAAGCCAATTAGTCGATGAAGCCGAGAGTTGCCTGGTCTCGGCGAGGCCATCGCGCCTAGTCAGACCCTCCACATGCCGGGCTTGCGCTTCTTGCCCTGAATCAAGAGTTGGGAACCGGAGGGTTTTGAGGTGGTTCAAGCGTGTCAGGAGGTGTGGACGTGAGGCCGAGGTCAAGGTGCTTCCTCTGGACTTCTTTCCAGAGCCGAGGCAGGGCACCTGCGCACCAGTGTGCGCTACAACACGATGACAACGGACCGGGGCGGGATGACCGAGGCTCGGCCGACAGCTGCATATCCGAGCGACCGAATTGAAGAGTCACACAGACAATGCCAGGCGATGTACAACTGGAGGGTTGCGGCTGTGCACAACGCCTTGAAGGAGATGGGAAAAGAGACTGGAGCTCCTTGGAAAGAGAACCCAAACGACAGAGACATCGTGCACTGCAGGTTCCGCTATGTTCCGCTTAAGCTAGGGCCGCTCTCGTTGCAGAGGAGACTGAAAGCTTGCAGTTGACTGCCGTGAGGCTTTGCACGTGACGGATCTGACAGCTCTCGGACACCTGGATCAGTATCACTACGGTGGTATACAGGCAACATCCGAACGTCGATTGTGTTCGACTGGCCAGACTATCCGCCACGTAGACCTGCAGCTGCGAACTCTGGCAAAAGCCATCGGTCGGACTAAGGTTCCTGAGATTCTAGAGCAGCCATGAAGGTGTGCGACTCCAGTCACGCTAGCACAGCTTCAGCAAACCGGGCTCTGAGACCTGTTGCAGTAGGTTGTGGCGGATTGCGGAGTAGTCTAAGCAGCGGCGGAGGGCACAGGAGATTGGCCCACATGTGTCACAGCCTGGGCAGGCTAACGACCACGTCATCGAATTGCTCGGCCGGGTGCTCAGACTGTCGGCTGAAGCTGAGGCAATTCTCTGCACGCTTCCACGGCTTGCAGTAGCCTTCTCAGGGGATCGGAAGTGCTGTGTAGAACAGGATGTAAAGACGCCAACAACCCTAAATCCTGCAAGTAGACACGCCATGGAATCTCCCATTTGGGGCCCTCCACCGTGACATCCAGTGACACCTGCATACGTCTGCGTTTTCTTGTGCAGTGCCAGGAATTGATAACACGGTGCATTGCCTGGATGTTGGCTCTGGCATCGGTGGTCCTGCGAGGCCATGGCCACAGCTTTGAGGACTAGGGGAGCCAATCACGGTCTCGGATTCAGAAGCCACGGCGGAGGGTTTAGGGTTTAGGGGTTTAGGGGCATCTTTCTGCAATCCCGTAGAAGGCCCCCATCCCGCCTGTCCCCTCGGGCTAGTGGAAGACAACTCAAACCACGAAGTCCAGGTATATCGCCAGCAAGACCGGGTGCCGGTTGACGGGTGTCGAGCTGCAGCCAGACATCTGCCGTGCCGGGCAGGTTGGCGGTCAGTGTCGAAAGTTAAGGGTTTACGTCCGCGCGCAGAGTTCTACATGTGCAGACTTTTGGCCCCAACTAGTTCCCCAAGATCCGCAGGCGCTTCTGAAATTGAGTGAGTGGTCCCATGTAAGCCATGCAGTAAACGACGCTGACTGGCCAAGCCTATGCTATGCCGGCTTTACGAGCTCCATGCTTCGAGCGGTGGCACAAGCAAAAGACTCCCTTGTCCTGAGGAGCTGACCGAGCGAGTACCCGGGCTTGCGGACAGGGTCAACTTCATGGACGCTCATGCATGTTCTCGATTGCAGAAACTGAGAGTGCTGTGAAACTGAGTGCTTGGGACGTGGATCTGACCCGATCCTGGGAATTGGTTCCTGTCGAGAGCAGAGCATGCATTGAGCGGTGCTGCGTTGAGCAAGCCTTTCCAACCCTAGGCCTTTCTTGCTCCGTCCTGATTGCCAGGTCGGAGACATCATTACGCTGTCGAAGACCAAGGAGATCCCGGACGAGACCTTCGACCACTTCCTGCCGGCAGCCCAGAGTTGTAGTGATTGTAGCGGGGCAGTATGCAGGACAGAGAAGTGTGATACTCGTCGTTGAGTGCTGTTATCCTTCGCACATTGGAGGTGCAGCATGTTGTGTTGTGATTGAGTGGTTGACAGCGGGTGCTGTTCCCGTCTGGGTGTTAGTTCTTAGATAAGTACATGGGCATACAGTGCAGCCTCAACCGTGCAGTTCGCGCAAAGGGCCTCCTGCTGTCGCCAAGGTCACTCCTCGTGTTCTTGCACCTTGCCTTGGCGACCGCATGTGGCGGTGAGCTGTGAGTCTAGAAGAGCTCATCGCAAGGCCCTCGTAACCTCGAAACACCGTAAGAAGGACCTTGGCAGTAAGATCTCCGCCTCGAGGTTCAGCCCCCGAGTTTCACCGAGGCACATCCCTGATCGAGCAGGACTCCTTCAGGCTCCGTTTCCCGTGGGGAACTGCCGAGTCTAACTTTTTTTGTGGGCTTCTTCTTGGAGAAGTAAAGGCCCCAATCTGGTCTGCGAGACGTTTGGGCCCTTCCTAGTGCGCCCGATGCTGCAAGCCGTCGATGCCGGCGACAAACTAAATGCTATGCGAGGTTCGTTTCCATCTTGAAACCACAGCGCGGTTTGTTGTTTTTCTTCGGCACATGCCTGGACTTGATGCGGATCATATCCGCGACCACGAGCTGGACTCGTGTTTGCAGGTCGTAGTCGTATGTCGCATGGGTCAAGCGGGAATGATGAATTCTTCTCAGAGAGTTTTCCTGGCTGAAGCAGGTTCACAAGCAGTGTGCATTCTGCATGAATACTCATAAATACTACATTTTACTTGTTTGTATATTTATTATGATTGCTGCTCTGTAGAGAGGTTGATTCAGAGGTATATTCTCGCACATCGCCGCATGTGCCTGCTAGTTATCTGCAACTATATATGGGGTTCAACCATGTGTGGCGACAGGCGTGCCATAATGCCACGAAGCCTGGTGGTACGTTTCTCATTGAAGACTTCGCGGCCAAGCCAGGCCAGGCCGCAACGAAGGGTGTGCCTTGAAAGGAGGATGGGAATGAAGAAGCTGAAGCTGAACAAATAAGTGAGGGAGCATTGGCTGTCTGTTCTCCATTCGACTTGATGTCTCGCACGCTACTACTGCCTCTACTGCTACTACTGCTACTACTGCTACTGCTACTTCTACTGCCGGTACCAGCACTACTGGTACTAGTACTCGCAGACGTACTAGTACTAGCCCACTACGGCTACGACGACGTCGACGACCACTACTACTCCACCACCTTACCACTACCACTACGACTGCCACTGCTACCACTACCACTTCCACTAACACTGCGACGAGGAGGAGGACGACGAATGCGACGACTACTGCTGCTGCTGCTGCTGCTGCTGCTGCTGCTGCTTCTGCTTCCGCTTCTACTTGTATGTACTACCACGACGACGACACCCCGACTGCGACTCGGACGAGGCGACGGCGACGACCATGACGATGACGATGACGACGACTACGGCTACGACCTGGACGAAGACGTTGACGACAGCTGGAGCTGCTATACTTCCGTCCCCTGGTTCTTTCGCATTCTCTTGTCATGAAAGTTTAGCTTGCTGGAAGTTGATGCCCCGGAAGGCAAGAACTTCACTGAGCTGGAGCGATCTTCCTTGCTGGATGTTGTCTCCGCGCCCACAGTTCCTCGGTCTATCTGCAGTCCATGATCGTGAGGTTTGTCATTGCGCTGTCGCAATTTCTATGTGAACTCTTATCTTGTGATGTGCTGGTTCTTCCTGAGGTCACAACGCCAGAACAGCAGCCTTGCAGCAGTCGAGAATAGTGGAGACAAGATGATGGTATCGTGTGATTCTGAGGTTGAATTTGAGTCATCAGCATGTCGTGCTGTTTCTTGCGGGAGTGCTTTTAGGTCGAAGCTCTCGCGACTTTCGCACGTCGCAGGGTTCAATGGACCAAGGTATGTCGCCGACTTGCATGCGGCCGGTTTTGTGGACATACGAGTGGTGGATCTCAGCGAGCAGTGGCGAAAATGGACAAAGGCAGGCATTCGTGAGTACACGACTGGGGCCTTTCAGAAAGCCTTCAGCACCAGAGTTACGCGCCCTTTTCATACGTTTCCCCATGTTTCCCCTACTCACGTTCCAGAGAGCTAGTGACTAGTGCCCCTGAAAGGCTCGACATGCTGCTGTGGTCGCAATTAGCATTCGTCTTTCTGGAGGTTCACGAAAGACCTGCATGCGCCTGCGCTTTTGAACAGCGCCGTTGCTAGCTCCTCTCCCTTCTTGCGATTTTCGTCCATGGTGGTATCCATCGTCTGATCTGTCGCAGAGCCCAGGACCTGTACTTCGAGTCGAAGGATGAGACGTTGAAAATGCATGGGGAGGTGGTTCGTTGTGATGCGTTCTGCGGGATCAAAGCAGTGTCATGGATGGCCAGAACAACCTAGAGGGTTGAGATGACCAGATTGTCTAGTCCCTGTCCCTGTGATCGAACCGGGGTTCTTGACTGAGAAAGTGAAGTCAACTGCCCGACCACCGCATGCCGCATGCCTGCAGCAGGCCATTTTCAATTCGAGACTACACTTCTACAAGGTCGTCATGGATCTTTTCGTGCACATCTCAGTTGAAGGTGATACTTTCTTGCCCCTGCATGGCTCACATGACGCCTTCGTCTCGTGCCGGTTGGACAAGATTCAGTAGTGAGTAGCCACCGCTCCCTCACGAAACACAGCCTGCGTTTTCGCCAAGGATGGAAACCTGGGCGGCGCCACTTGGACCAAGTAGAAGTCGTCGCCGCTTCTGTCCGCTGCAACCATTACTGCTGCTGCTGCTCCTGCTCCTCCCCCTCCCAGTACTTTGCTCGGGAGGGGTGTTCCGCCCACACCCGCCCGGGCAAGGACAGTTCTTTGAAGGGTTTGGGGTTTGAGTGGCAAGATCTTCTTTTGAGGGCGGAGCTTGCCAAGCAGAATCTTAGGGTTTAGGTTTCGCCTTCAGGGTTTGTAGGGGTTGGGGTTTGCCACCCAGCATATATCCGTTTTAATTGGGTTTGGTTGAGGTTTGCCTAGCAACATATGCGTTGTAGAGTTTAGGGTCTCCTTTCAGGGTTTAGGGCTTAGGGTTCACCAACCAACATGTCTTAGGGTTTAGGGTTTAGGATTTTGAAAACCAATGTCCTACCATTTTAGGGTGCGGGGTTTGCAGACCAAGGTCTGCTTTTAGGTTTTGGGATTGCCAACCAACATCCCGGCTCTACAGTTTCTATTTGGCGGCTTCGGGTTTGTCTTCGTTTTGGTGTAAGTTTTGGTTT
>CAJNDV010014002.1:134430-148735 GCA_905221635.1 Symbiodinium sp. CCMP2456
GACGACTACTGCTACTGCTACGGCTACTGCTACTGCTATCGCTACTCGTACTCATACTCATACTCCTGCTGTTCTTTGTACTACTACTACTACTACTACTACTACTACTACTATTACTACTACTACTCCTGCTGCTGCTACTACTACTACTACGACTACTACTACTACTACTACTACTACTACTTCTACTTCTACTTCTACTTCTACTTCTACTTCTACTACTGCTACTACTGCTGCTGCTACTACTACTACTACTACTACTTCTACTTCTACTTTTTCTGCTACTCCTACTGCTGCTGCTGTTACTGCTGCTTCTGCAGCTGCTGCTGCTGCTAGTGCTCCTAGCAACCAAGAATTTGTTCATATCCACGAGATACAAGCTCGAAACGACAGAAAAATTGAACAAAGTACCCAAGGCTCGGTGGCTGGAGCGTGCTGCGGCAGAGCTCCATGCCGAGTCGCGGTACTCAGGTGGGGCTGTGCGCCTCAGATCTTTGCGTTTTGGGCTTCCGTGCAGAAATTTACAGTTTTGTGGTAGGCCCGGTATGCTGTGTCCCTGGCAAGAGGAACTTAGTAACAATGACTTGATACAGCCGACAGTAACAGTATCAATAAGAGGAGTGGTGATGTTCGTCGTGACTGTTCGTCGCAGTAGTGATTGAGTTGTAGTTGTAGAAAGCATCAAGACTTGTTTCCGCTTTTGAAACTGGCCTCATGTGATCTGCAGATGGGTGAGTCTCGTTGCAGCATGTGTTGATCCCGAGTAACCGAATACACGGGTTGGGGGACAAAGCGACAAGATGTTATTGATGAGGGCTTGTCGCTCATGAAAGACCAGCAAGGGCGCTCTCAAATCGCATAATCGCAGAATATCCGGCAATTCGAAAGCTTGCCCGCCCACCTAGTCCAGAGCAATCCACTTAGTTTCTTGTTACACACTGGGCATTTCTTCTTCTTCGTGCAGTGCTGCGGTGAACGCTTTCTCCTAGACAGACGGTCGACGTTGGCAAGTCCCACGCATTTGATGCAGTTCTTGTAGGCACGTGTACTCTTCCAAGATTGAATTCTGGGTCTCTTCGTCGTACCCTGAACTCTCATTACCGAATAATTAACTATTGCCACGCTTGCTTCCGTGGCTAGGGGCAGAGCCATGAAGCCACATCCTAAGCTTCACTCGCAGCAACCATAAAGGTTGCTCCGATCGATTGTTGGCGTGCTGTGAAATTAACCGGCAGGTGCGAGCTTCGTCCGTGCAGCGGCAGAAGGAGGTCCCCGACACAAGACATGCTTCAGTATGCATGCTGCACCAAGCCCTGCCCACGAGGCACCATTCGAGACTCCTCGGCGTGTCGCAGAGCGCGGCCAGTGGGGGCACCCTGCTGCAGTCCTTCTTACACTTCCCGCTTCTGCAAGCATTTGCAAATCGGACCAATTCGCAACGGCGGCAACAGTGGCTACACGTCGGTCGAGCTGTTGAAGTGCCTGCAATGATCAACAGTCGTAGGCTGCAGCTTCACAGCAGCAAGGTTCCGTCCTCCTCCTCGAACTGCTGCCGAGCCGGTGACGGCGTCGAGCAAAGGCGTACTGATAACGGAAATCAAGTGCAGAGCATCAGACCTCACACCGGATGTACAGTGACCATCATGGCTTTTCGAAAGTGTAGGCAGAAGTCTGTCACGCGAAAAGTTGGGCCGATTTCAGAGTCTTGACTTTCGCAGCGCATTTCGACATTTGGACTTAGACGCTTCAAGAGCGAATCGCCTTGTTCGGCAAAGCTTGCTTCAGAGTTCTATGGCTCCAATTTCGCAGTTGGGCTTCGATTGTGAGAGAACCTGTCTCTCGGTCAGCCTTCTTGAGAATACCGGAGCACGTGGCCACCCGTGTGTTTTCCGTCGTCTTTGCCTTTGTCTTTGTTGTTGTTTGTCGTTGTCGTTGTCGTTGTCGTTGTCGTTGTCGTTGTCGTTGTCGTTGTTGTTGTTGTTGTTGTTGTTGTTGTTGTTGTTGTACAGGGCTGTCTTTCGTTAGGGGCACCTCGAGCAAAGTTGACAGGCCGGCAGTGCAGCTCGAAAGTCCACCGCAGTTCAGCCGAGCACTGAGCCACGAATCACACCGCCGACATGCCTGGACGAGGGACTGAATTGAGCTTGAGCCTCACGTTATGTTGCGGGAAGCTACAGCTCCAGTTTCGGCCAGATGTCGGGCATGAAGCCTTTCCAAGCGAGGTGTTATTGTGGCCGTTGTGTCAGGGTGGCATCAGAAGCTATGTGAAGCACTGCTCACAGTCCCACTTCCGCGGCATGCCACGGCCATTCGGCCCGAGTTGAGCAACTTTACACGGCAGAGCTCGGCCCAGGCACGACAAGAGGGAGGATGTGTGGTTCGGCGCTTGGTTCCAGTCTGCTCACCGGAGAAGATAGTACTGATCGATACTGCAGGACGATGGAAATGTTCTTGAACCGTCTTTGATGGTTTTCACCAGATCAGTTTCTTTTGACGAGCTATATCTCCTCTTCAGGTGCACAGCGGGGCAATGAAGAGAAGCGGTGCGCCCTTGGACTCCACAACAATGTGTCATCTGTACATCATGGCTATCTATCTGCATCTATGTGTGCATGCATGCATTCTGTGTGTGTGTGTGTATGTGTATGTATATGTATATGTGTATGTATATGTATACAATGTATATGTGTATGTATGTATGTATGTATGTATGTATGCATGTATGCATGTATGCATGTATGAACATATGTATGTGCTATATCCATATTACGTATGTGTACGTATGTATAGATGTATATATATATATATATATGTATATATATATATATATGCAAAAGTATACATGCACGTGTGGGTGTGTGTATATATACATATGTGTTTGCATATACAAGTATATATCATAGGAATACACCCTATCGTGACCTGACCTGAATCCTGACCGCTCAAATGAGCTTCCCCCATCCCCGATAAGCAGGAAGTGAGCCACGATCGCGCGGATCGGGGCCGGCCCGCTGGGCATAACCTACACTGAGATCGGCACTCATGTAGCTTTCTGGCAGATGTTGGGCGTTTCGAGAATCTTGGTGGTGTTGGCAACTCGGAATCTTCAAGTTGCTGTTGGTTGCTTTCGTAGTCTGATGTACGTATTCGGTCATCGTGTAGCGGTTGCATGGGAGATCGGGATGGCCTGATGCACATTCCTGTGGCAACAGTTCGAATTCAACGCACCGGTCCTGGCTGACATTGGTTCAAAGTTCGAAGCGCTTTGCGGAACTGAACTAGGCGAGCCCCTTCTACTTGCCAGTGAAACCCAATGATCTATACTAGTTGGTTGGTCGCACACCGATTGCGCTATGCTTTCGTGCGTTCCCGCCATCTGATGACTGCTTCACGTCCTGTCGGAATACGCGCGTCCATGCCCGAACCGCAGTAACGTCCACTAAGACCCCATCCATTTACCGATGCGCGTTGACGATTCCATGCTCATAGAATTTCTTGAGAAGGAACTGTTTTCCGGCATCTTCGACTAACGACTTTTACCCCGAAATAGTGCTAAGTACATTCTATGTCTGCAAACCCACAGGGCAAAGTACATGCCCGCGACCTGGTTACTAGTCGGTGGCACGCGCACAGATTGCCCTGTCAAAGGTTCTGGGGGGGCTTGGGGGAGGGGAGGCGAGGGTGGTTACTTACGTTCCACGGCTAATGCGTCCGCTTGGGCTGTCAGTGAGGGAAGACGTAGAAAAAACCCTGCAGTGGGAGTCCATTGCATCGCTCCTGAAGAACAGTGCTAAACCTGGCTTGCGGGCGTGTCTATTACCCGGTGCCATGGCTTGCCTTACTGACATACCGTGAACATGGGCTCACCTAGCCAACCCACCTTTTCGCGAAAGCTTTCGGGCTTGTGTCGAAGTGCGCGCTGAAATTGCTGTCAAACGCATGGGATGGTGTGGAAAAGAAATAGTTCGCAGTAGACCAGACCTAGGTTTTAGGCACATTTAAGGTGCCCCACGCAACGGGGAAAACTACGTGCGCATGACCAAGTTACAAGTGCCCGTAGGGCATCGTCCATAAGCCGCTTCCTCCGCAGATTCAGAACACATGAAACATGCGAAAGCAGCCCAAAACTGAACACTTTTAATGAGCTTTCCAACAGTAGATGTTCGGGTTCCTATCAAAGCCTCCTTCGAGATGCTGTGATCCCAAAACCTCGACCCTCTTCGGACTCCCTGAGCTCTTAAGTGTTTGTTGGCAATGCAAGCGCAGAACTTTGTTCCAGCGCCCAGCGGCAGGACACTTGTAGCATAGATCCTTTAATTATGAGAGGATGGCATATTCATATTCTTGTCCTATGCCACTCCTCTGACCTTGGCAAATGCTTCGGCCCTACTGGCTCAAAACGGCGTCTCGGGGGCGGCTGGGTGAGAGGGCGTTTGCATTTTCCTGTTTCGAGAGCTCAGTTTCATCGTCAGCTAAGCAGCCGCGTGTGCTTCTTTTCACGTGGGCTTCCATTCTTGCTTCCCTGCCTCGGCGGCCACATCCACCGACGCCAGAAGTCGTAAGGTCTCTCCTAGTCCTTGCGTCGTCCCTGCTCAGGGATCCCTACTTGGAGCCTGACGAGCTCTGTGTACCTGGAATGTGTGTGAAAGCTCAAGGAGTGCCTGTCCCATACCACGGGCTAGCATGTCAAGGTCAATGTCGGAATGGGTTCTAACCTGGCGCCTGCTGGGTGTTCAGCACCCTCTGTCGCGGCCTTAGGAGTGCTTGTGCAAATGAGCAGCTTCTCGGCTTAGGCACCCACTCACGGTATTCCGCTGAATATAGGTTGTCAAGCTGTAAGCGAGCCCACCCTTTTCAGGCCCCTTCGTTTGCATCCTCATGAGCCCGAGCCTGAAGAGAAACAAGGAGTTGCCCAGGAAGAGATCACTCTCCTGAGTTTGTTTCGGAAAAGGCGGAAGGAAATGCTCGGACGCTACTTGTTCAGTCCTTCTTGGCAAAGAGATCTGGGGGCTTATCAAGCTTTTCCGCACCCTAAACACTACAGTCACCTAATGGGGCTCCCTGCGGACATGGTACTGCAGAAAGAGGCATAAAATGGCCCTAAAAACACTACAGCCACGACGGCCCAAAGTGGCCTAAGCACCAAACCATGCCAAACCTGTCGGCTCACTTGGCTGGTCCCGTAGTTCAAGAGTGTCCCAAGCGCCTACACCATCCTACACTTCCAAAACCCGAGAACCCCAAAAGGAGCAGCTCAGATTGCTTTCGCGAGTTCGAAGCCTGAGGCGATGCTTCGGGCTGTTGAACGGCCTGTCGCCTCGGTTCTTTACACTTGGCAGACGAAAAGGGTGTCTCAGCCCAGCTCATTGCGAATTGCTGGTAGCCAGAGTCTGCAAACTGCTTGCGAGCTCTTGCCCACAAGGGGACGTCAACAGGCCCGAGAAGACATGCTTTGTCTTCGATATGTAGACTCTGAGCCGAGCCAGGTAGAGTTTGCCGCCATCCTTAGAGTCCTTTAGGGTAGCTGGAATGGTTAAACCCTAAACCCTAAACCCTAAACCGTGGAGACCGGCCCCGTCTATCAAACTTTCCTCTTTGACTAGGGCTTCATGCGTTCGGGGAGGCAGCTTTGCTCTCAGCCAGGCAGCTGAGCCCTGTGGGGTATGTGGCAAAGCAGTGTTTTGTGGTCAAGAAAGGCTTGAAAGGCTTCAGCAAGCTTCAGCTCATGTCAGCAAATTGCAGTATGTGACAGTATGTGTGTATACAAGATTCGGAGCTTGGAAATTCTTGTCATGATGACTTCCAGGTTTGGCTGAAAAATTCCCCGTCTAGCTTCAGGCAGCTTGTACAGGTGTGATTACATCACCCAGACCGCGGTCGCTACTGCAACCTGTAGCCTGATGTTTTCGCCCTTCGGCGCACGCTGGCTGCTGGCTCAAAGTGTACTGAACCTGCTCACAAACCGTGGTCAGTAGCCTTGCCAGCCTCCACTTGGCCCTGCTCCTGAGCCACCATCCAATCCACACCTGTCAAGGCACGACCCACCTTGGCCGCGTAGTTCGTTATCAGCTACCTTTCAGTATCACCTCAGCAATCGAAACCATACGGTATCACCCTGCTCCTGGCCCTGCAGCCCACAATGTTAGCTCGAGTTTTTGTCCTACGGAGCTCCGCGCAAAACCTCAGGGTGCGAGAAAATTTTGTCGGAAGTCCCGCGAGAGCGCGAAGTGAAGAACACCTTCTTTGCAGCCATGACCTTCTTCGACTGGTGGGGCTTCCTCGGGCGGGGGCCTTTTTGGCTTCCGAGCAGCGAGAGTTCATAGTGCAGGAGAAGTAGAAGCGCCACCCTGATCACAATATGGAGAAGATTCCGAGCCAATGCCCAGCGATGGCTGTTCAATCCAGCCGTCGCAGCATGTACAGCGCACAAATCCGCAGTTTCTGGAACGGAGCGTGCTAGACCAAGGACAGGCGTCCAGAGCATTTTCGCATGGATGACCTTCAATCGAGATGGCTCGAAACCAAGTTCGCATGTCTGCATCCTGTAGCACTGTACCGGACCCGGACCAGGCGAGAGGAAGACAGACTCTGCTCACCTTCATAAATTAGATTTCCGCTACTTTAACTGTCTTGGATAGTGCACCACCCCGTGAAGTGCCCTCTTAACTTATAAAACCGTGGGCTCTGCAACAGTCTGGTAGGAAGGAGCCTTCTAAGATTCTAAGACCTACACTAGATTCACTAGATCCAGAACCAAGGCTTTGCAGACAACGTAACGTGGCGTCAGGCGCAGAAGCCCGGCGCGTGGTGGGTTCTGCTTAAAAGCGACTGCATCATTGGATAATCTTGGGTGCCCTGGCCCATGTGCTTCAGTGCTCATTGCTGAATGGGCCTGTGCGGCAAAAGCGCTTCCTTGAAGAAGAAGGCACATGACAAGGTGGATGCATCAAACTGAATTCGACCCTCGCCACCTTTAGCCGAGGTACCAGCAGAAGAACTACAACATCAGTTGGACCGGCGCATGCATGCAGGGGCAGTGCCGGGGACGGCTACTGATCCGTCAGACAGACTGCATTCCGTTACATTCCCGGTCTTGTCCTGCAACCAAACATTGAGCAGTATTACTTGTGATTTTGAGAGTAGCGAACAGGGCCGAATGGAATCCTTGACAGTTTTAACATGAGAGCACTCCTCGGCCCTTTCTGGTAATGGGACGGAAATATCTCGCTCGCGCCCCAACCTCTTCTCGGCTTCTACTCGGATCTTGCGAGGATTGCCATCGCCCGCGACGACATACGCGATATGTCTGATCCCCAGCCAGTGGATGTCTGGTTGTCACAAGTTGCTCGAAATGTTCTGCTGCATCGTGCCCGATACCCACGTCTGCTCAAAACCATCTTCTGCCCTTTTGCTCAGGATGGGGATCTCTGTCAATCGCACCTCGCACGCAACGTAGATTACAGTACCGGGGACAGTGTGTAACAAGCAGAGAAGCATATGCTTTGGGAGTATACACTTCAGACAACTGCTCATCGCTTTCCGTTCTGCCTGTCTAAATTGCTTTGAGATATCGAGATGAGGGGTGCATGTGTCTCTGGCATGAACCAGCACAGGCATCAACAACTACATGATCGTCGCCACACTTATTCTGAGCGTGGCTGCAGGCCTTGTTCCATTTCTTCAGTCGCTGCTTGCGAGGGCAGCTGTGACAGATCAGTTTGAGTCTTTGCAGGTTTGCGCGCCGTAGGGTAATGTCCGGGTAGCCACGTGATGAACAAACCATGAGGAACTTGTCTCAGTGATTGCTGGTCGGTGAGAACGCGTGGAAAGGAAAGAACCCGGTTGTCCATTCGAGGCATCTAGAATAGTGAATAGTGTATCCAACCCAGTCAGTCACCGTCGTACAGCAGCTGCATGCGGCCTGACACTGTGGCAGGCTCGATCGTCAGCGTTTCTTTCAGCCCGGACTGCGCAAGTCTCAGTGGTCCCTGTGAAAGGCGTGGCAAGACTTTTCCAGGGCTGCACTTTGGATCTGAGGTCCGGCCTTCGTGTGCTTTGCTTTCTACCTCAGCACCAGCATTTCAGTGATTTACTTGATGTTGCCAGCATCTGAGCCATTTGTTAAAGGCTGCCTGTGACTCCACATGCCAGTTTGTGATTCAACTTTGAACTCAGCGATTCAGACATGTAATGTAGCTGTGCTGAATTCGGTACTGGCAAGTATGGCTCTCGCCTGAACAACCGAACGGCCTTGGCTAGATTCCGACTGTCAGGTCCATCATGTTCGGTGTGAAGGGCCAGAACTCGGCCTTCACAAACACGATGAAGCTGCTGACCTACCAGGCGAAGGGCAATGCGAGCACGCATCCAGACAAGCTGCAGTCGCTTAGAGTCGTCTGAGGTTATGTCATGTCAATGTGTCTTCTTGATTGCCTGTGGGCGTGGCCACGGCAGGTTCGCCCAGAAAACCCGGCAGAGTACAGCCACGACTACATGAAGCAGGCGCACATGAAGCGCACAAGCTGACCGAGTACTCACAGTGGCGGCTTGATGCTTCCACGGCTTCTGAGTGGTATTGCCTTCGAGGCTGAAGCAAGGACTCAAGCAAAGCTGCACTCAGTTGCCTGGAGTTCCCAGGCCCAGTGGGTCGAGCGAAATGGTCTGGCGGCTCTCTTCCGTATCCCGGGGCCCGAACCCCAGGGGGGGAACTTCGCTCCACGTCGCAACGCGTCGGGCCGCTGCGTTCTCCGAGGATCATGCCCTCCTACAACACCGATGCCCAGAAGGAGCAGTTGGAGTGATGTGTGACATTCGCCCACACAATGGGGGCGCCGGGCCACAAGCGGGTTCAGCCTTGCTGGCACCGAGGTCTCGTGCCGCCCAAAGGCTTAGAGTCTTAGAGTTGCCAACCCCTGAAGGCAATACCCAGGCTCTGAAATGCCCCCCCCGAGTCGGAAGCTAGCCTAAAACTTGTGTTAGTGCTGATGTCCATTCTCAATCACAAGATCATCAGAGGGGCGATTGCCATCATTCATTAGATGCCCCGTTGCATACATCCCTCACGGTTTCCGGGCTTGAGTAAGAACATATATCGGGTGCTGGTACTGTAGCTTACTAGTTGAAAAGTTCGGTGCAACACACCCAGCCATCTAAATCCAGATGGCTGCCGGTAAGGGTCACATACAGGACAAGCTCAAGAGCATCACGGAGCACATGGATGACTTCGCCGAGCGAGAAGGCCCGGGGCAGTGCAGTACTACAGGGTTCATGCTCACTGATGAAGCCGGACCATGCCAAAGGTGGAAAGGGCCTGAAAGCACGTGGCAAGAAAAAGAAGAAGCAGGCCCATGTCGCGCGAGTTGTATCGCGCCGTGTCTTCTGCCAATGTTGGCCAAAGCCTCTTTGCAGAGACAGATGCGAGGAACACCTTGGGAGTCCCGCGCATGAGCCGGACGACTATGATGACGACGGCGAGAGGGGGGATCTGGGCAGCAGTCTTGCTGATGTTCAGCTCCGAGCGCAAAATCTGTTGCCAGATGATCTCGTGAACCTGGAGGAGGCGACACCTCTGGAGCTGGAAGCTTGGGGACAGTTGCACTCATTCTACCAGTCTACCATCTCTGTTCAACTCTCTCCCTCCCTGTCTCCCTCTTTTTGCATCTCTGACTCGTTCTGCAACGGTCTCTCCGTTGCTCCCGTCGTGCTTCGCCGGTCACTGAGTGATCTCTCCACATTTCTAAGGTCGTCATTCAATCTGTCTAATTAAAAAGCTTGCTGCCCCGGCTGTTGAGACGTCGCAGTCTCTGATCCGGTGGTTGCCACAGCCGGCATGGCTTGGATCTCGAAGTTTGATGGCCGAAGCGTGGCGCTCTTGCAGCTTCAGTTTCAGTTCTGTCACTGCGCGATTCCATCTTCCAGGTCTCTGGTCATGCGGCGTGGTCCTGAGAGCAGCAAGAGCTGACTTCTTTCCAAATCCTCACCCAACTCATTTTCCTGCACCGTCTTGCATCGTGGAACCGTGATTCGACGTATAGTTCCTGTACAGCCGAGACTTTGACATCCTCTGCTCTAAGCTGCTGGCACAGTGTAAGCTGTTCGTGATATTAGCTGATTTATTCTTTTTCTAGCGTTGGCAGTCGTCGTTGCCGTGCCTTGATCGCTAAGGACTTCCCACACGTGGTACCTTACGAAGTTTGCAGAGCCACCTGGCAAGGAAAGGACGGCAGTCATGCCTGCAGATGCCTGGACTCTTGCTGGGGATTTGTTGTCCAAGCTATTCCCAAATCATCAGCGAGGTTCATGAGGCTGTGGCACCCATATGTCAGAATCTCAGCTTGCTGTTGCTGCGAGGGCAGACAGTCATCTATAGTCATCTTGCTTGACAGTGAGCCTCACACCTAAAGATTTCACGCCATAGTTCATCCAGACGGAAGCTGAGTCTTCGCTCTGTCCTGTTTGGACGGTTTACCATGGCCTTGAGCATTTCTCGGATTGGAGCCTGTAAGCAAAAACCCTGTCGGCCAGTGCCCGAGGCTGAAGTACAGCTTGGCTCATGAGGTAGGTCCCAGCAACTAAGATAAGGCCTTGTCAAAGCTCTCGGAGCACCATCGTTCCAGGATTAAGCTCTCGAGCGAAGGCTTGTTAGACCGGCAACCATGCACACGTCATATCATTGCCAGGATGGTGCGGGATCTTTGTGCTTGCACACATCGCTGCTTGAGGACCTTTACTCAAAGTATGCCATGGGTCTTGGCATTCTTTGTCTTAAGCTCAGCTGAGCTGCCTGCCTTGGCTCTTAACGGAGTCCTACCTGTGAGATTCTTGTTCGGTCATCGCAGGCCACGGGTTCTACGCGCCACAGCTACGTCAGAGCAAAGCTTGCTTCACAAAGGTCTTGGCCACAGCAGCGCCTACTTCGCACTGGGATATCTTGCTGTGCAAGGCGTGCACTCAGCGGCCACGGCACTCGAATCGATCGGAGCTCTGCGAGGGATGTGAGTCTCTCAGCCCTGCATCAGCTGCATTGCAGATTATTCGCTCAGCGAGTATGCCGCAGCGATTGTCACACTCGCCTTCATCCTCATGGCCCAGAGCTAAGCGAAGAGCTCTTCCAGAGCATTCTAGAGCTCTCAGCCGTAATCTGAGCCTCGAGGTGGGACTCATCATCAACAGCAACTTCCGATCAGGGAGCACTCACTTGCGCCGGGTCCCTGGTTCACAAATCTTGAGCCAAATCAGTTGAGCTTGGAAGTTACGATCATGTAGGCCTACTGCTTCGCCGGCAGTGAGTTGCCCACTGGCGGCATGTCAGGTCTCCTGGTCGTTCTCACGGTCTCTCTTGCACCAGGCGCGAGAAAGATTATGCCTGCGCGCCAGTGACAGTTCAGCAGCTTACCAGTAGCTCCACAGCCGGGAATGGAAGATGATTTCAAAGCTGCGAAGTTCAGATGGCAAGTCGGAGCCTGCAGACAGGCTTCACAGCACTTCGCACTGGCCTCTTCCCCGCAGCCCGGCCCCAACCCTTTCCCCAAAGCATCATCTTCGTGCTGTGCCGCTATGCATGTCAGAATGCGGTAGTCGTTCTTCGCCGGAGGCTGCTCAACTGTTGCAGCGGTGACAACCAGCGAGGCGACGCGTGGACAGGGGCTGGTTGTCAAGGTGACGGTTCGTGGATTGATTCGAGTTCTCGACCCTCCCATTAAGGGTTCTTGGAAGTAGTTTAACTTTTGGCGCTGTCCGTAATGTGGTGAAACAGGCGTTTAGCCTGTGATTTCAGCTTGGCTGGATCCCATCTTCTCCTCCGAAACAAGAACTCTGCCCACAGCCATTGCCACCGGCAGGTTGCCCAGCAGATCCTGGTGCCGTCTGCCTTCGCAGCTCACTTCCTCTTCTGGATGTTGGTCTACGTCTTCGCTTTGCGCGTGCAGGACCCCTTTTCGCATTTGATATCATTGGATTGTGAAGGGCCTTCAGGCCTCTGCGACATCTGCGACAGACAGACGGGCAGACGGGCTGACGGAGACATACCGATAGAGAGTGTACGTCGTGCCCGCTCCGCGAAAGACCTTGAAGGCGCGAAGCTTTGAGAGGGTGCATCCGTTGTGAAGAGAGCCAAGGCCGCCAAGGGTGACATTGATCATATTAATAATCGTAATAGTATATAATATAAATTAAGGTTATGAATATATTAAATTTAAATAAAATGAATTGGTGGTCCTCATCTTCACTCCTCACTCCTCTCTCTCCCCCAGAGGCGGCGTGAGACCAGGCTCTGTCCCAGGTTGAACTGGCAGGTATTCCCAAGGCCCTTTGGGTGTTCTCCTAGAGCTGATTGAAGCGCAAAAGCCTCTCAGACTCATGCAGGTCAAAGCGCCTGCGAAACACGAGAACTCGTTGCATACCGCTATGCGCGGTGTCCCAGATCCTCATACACCAGTGTGAGCCGTGACAGGAGTCGGACATTCACTTCCACCGACCTGGCCTGGTTCTCAGGGTCCTTGCAGGGATCCAGTGCAGCGGGGTCGAGCACGGGAGTTCAGCCATAGACTCGTCGTAGGTGTAGGGATCAAGAAACCCTACCACCAGCTGCTCACCGTCGATTCGGGATTCGGCACTCGACAACTCAAGTCTTCTTTCGTCAAGACTGGATCTCACGCGCGGCAAGGCGAGGGATTCTGGGGAAGCTCGGCAGCAGTTGGTGATGCTCAATTCCGGCGGTGAAATTTGGGGTTCAGCGTGCTCAGCGTTCCAGGCTTTACTTTGACCAGGGCTTTTCAGGACACCGAGTGTAGCACATTCGCGTCCGGGCACACTGAATGCATCGTACAGGAAGCAACAGGACGCCAGAAAAAAGGGAATAAGCGTGGACGTGCTGGCCTGGTAGTCATTGTCAGACTGATCTAAGATATCTCCTGCCTGACACACCATTAACAGGATCGCACCATGGCTCCCCGGAGGACGGGTTTGTTGCACAGCTGGCATTCTGACGTTACTCAATTTCCATCACTGCGCAGGCCCACCCGGACTGGACAGCAACAGAATCGGCGACAGACCTGGAAAGTGGGCAGCTGCCATAGCTGTCTCTTCGTACTTTCTCTGTGTCCGTGTGCGTTTGTGTGTTTGTGATTTCTTTCTGCAAAGGCCTTGTCGAACGATTCTGGGAGTGGAGCAGTCTTTACTTCCCAGGTCGGCACAGTCGCTGCGCCGCAGTGCTACCTGCGCTGCTGATGCTTCGATGCAGGCCTGTTTCCTCCACACCCGCTTGCATTTGGAGTTGTGACGGTATTATGTGCCAGAATGTGAGAGCCAGTTCAATTTCGGCTTTGCGTGGGGCTTGCATAGAGGCCTGATGTCCTGTGAGCCTCTATGCGTGTATCGAACGTACATGTCCGGGAGATTCACAAGTTCGGACACCCTTGTGTTCTAAGGTAACAGGCCGTGCTGCACCCAGAAGGCCTGAGACTCAGATGAAAAAAGAGCTGCGTGTGTGAAGGTGAGCACGTGGTATGGTAAAAGGTTTCTCAGAGCATTGTAGTTTGTTTCGGAGTTTGAAGGCTTCCTGGATTACGTCAGACACATTTGCATGCAGATGTACGCCGGCTTATAGGTTGCTGTTGTTGTCATCATTGGTGGTGGTGTTGCTGTTGTTTGCTGGTGCTGGTGTTAGTGCTCTCACTGTTACTGCTGCCAGGCTGCTGCTGCGGCTGGTTGCTGCTGCGGCTGCTGCTGCTGGTGGTTGTTGCTGCCTTGGTTGTTCCTTCTGCTGTTGTTGTTGTTGTTGGTGGTGGTGGTTGTGTCGTTGGTTGTTCGGTTGTTTGTTGCTTGTTGTTTGTCGTTTGTTGGTGTGAGGCTAGGTGGTTTCTCCTTTTTTGTGTTTTAGTTCTTGCTGTTTGTGGTTGTTGAGTTTGTTGTTTGCTGCCTGTGGTGGTGGTGGTGGTGGTGGTGGTCATCGTCATCATCGTCGTCATGGTTGTGATTGTGGTTCTGGCTTTTGTTGTTGTTGTTGTTGTTGTTGTTGCAGTTGCCTTCGTCGTCGTCGTTGTTAGTGTTTTCGCTGTGAGTAGTGTTAGGACTTGTAATTTTTCTTCTGGTTCCTGGTCTTCTGTTGTCGTCGTCGTCGTTCTTGGTGTTTTTTTAATTCATTGTCGTTGTCGTTCGTATTCTTAATATTAGAGTAGTATTCTGGATCTTTGTTTCTTCTTCCTCTTGTGTTGCTGCTGCTGATGCTAGAGTTGCAGCAGCAGCTGCTGCTGCTGCTGCTGCTGTTGCTGTTGTTGTTGTTGTTGTTGTTGTGGTTGTCATTGTT
>CAJNDV010014002.1:148835-171335 GCA_905221635.1 Symbiodinium sp. CCMP2456
GTTGGTGCTAGTACTTCATGAGGAAGTGTAAAGGATAATCACAGTGGTTTTGTCGAAGTGCTGCTGCTCCTGCTGCTGCTGTTGCTGGTGCTGGTGCTGGTGCTGGTGCTGGTGCTGGTGCTGGTGCTGGTGCTGCTGTTGTTGTTGTTGTTGTGGTTGCTGTTGTTGTCGTCGTTGTTGTGATCGTCGTCGTCGTCGCTGTGCTTGTTGTTGTTATTGCTATTCGTCTTTTTGATTGTTATCGCCATTTGTTCTCGTTGTTCTTGTTATTGGTCTTCTTACGGCTTGTTTGTTTTCCTGCTGTCGTCTTAGTCGGCGGCGTTTTTGTCTTCGTCATCGCTGTTCTTGTAGTTGCCGTGTCGATGATTTTGGTCGTGGTTAGAAGTTAGATGATCAAACAGACATGCAACCTCAACAGTAAATGAATCCTTGGCCAGAACACAACGAGGGCTGTTGCGAGCCCTTTGTTGCCCCTCTAGCGAGACAGGCGCCAAAGTTGTCACCCCGTTTGGCGGCTCGTTTCCCTTTGCGGTGACGTGGCAAGGTCCGGAGTTTGAAGGGTGTAGTTACATATAGTTGCGTGGGCGGAATCGAACTTACGCTCTTGAGGGGATTCGAAAGTTCCAGCTGGGGCCAACATGTCAGGCACAGAAACTTTTAGATACATCTGGAGTGTTTTGCAAAAGTTTGCAAGCATTTGCATGGGGTCTCCAGATCCGACTAAATCGTAGGACTAATTCAAAAAGACCTTGCTTATCCCTCGGCACACACCGTGTAGCTGCAGAGGATGTGCCACGCAGAATCGTTCCTCTGGTCTTGATTTGCAGCGCAGGCTGGATGATGAAGACTTCTCCACGGAAGAAAGGAGAAGAGGCGGGAAGGTGGGCCATATGTCGAGCCCTAAAAGCAAGTTGATGTCAGGTCGGCTGAAACGCAAGAAGACGTCGTTGCTGCTTGGACAGCAGAACGATGGGCCTATCATGGCCCATCCACCCGCCGAGTAGGTAGCCTGGAATTGATCGTCAGTGTCGAGGTTTCACGTCAATCAGTGAGGCCGGAAGGGTCGTACGACCATGCGCACGACCTCTCTGGTTGGCCCACAGCGCCTTTGCTGAAATCGCTCGGGTGTGTCTTCTCAGCCCCAGCAGCCCAGCACGTCCAAATGCCCAAGTCCCAGAAGCCAAGGATGAAGATGAGTTCACCTGGCGAGTGACACGCCCAGATGGCCCAAAGCTCTCGGCATGGCTGTGTCGTATTGGTTTGGATCTGTTCAATAACTTCTACAGCTTAGTGACGTGCTCAGAATAATCTGCATTTCTGACTGACGCTCGGCACTCGCCACAAACCGTGAAGGCGGGGGCTGTGCGCAGCAGACCTGTGTGCCGTCGGTTGTCTGGTCATACAGTGTTCCGTTTTGTCCATGGAGTCTGGTGACGGCTTGGGGGTGGCAATGCCCACCTGAGATTTCCCAGTATGCCACTGCTTCCTTCCAATCCTTCGTTCGAGACCTGGAAGGATGTTATAGCAGCGCTTGCAGAAAGCCTCGTGCAGCTTCTGAGGCTGAGCACACACGCTCTCAGATCAGGACTGCTGCATTGCTGCACGGTTAAACACAGACGAGCAGTCAACAGAATATCCTGTGAGTCTGTGAGGGCTGGGACCTCTTGTAAGAGCTGCCGCTTAAGATCGGGCCCCGAGATCTGAGACTCAGAGCCGCCCTCTGCATATTTCAGGGGCAGAAAGCGTCGCCTGTGGTTAGAGGCAATAGCACCTTCCGGGATCATCCGGGACTTCCAGGAGCACCGCTCACTCCACCATCTTGGCGAGCGCACTCTTGTGGCCGCGCTCTCAGAGTCGACCCAACGAAGCCCCACATGTGAGATGCAGGGCGGTGCCTGTCGAGCTTAGCCGCGGCTTGGAAGCGTAGAAAGCCCATGCCCCAAACACAACACGGTTAGTCACCTGGGAGGCTGGCGATGCTCGTCTGGGCCATCCTAACGTACTGGCTGGCCTCGGGCTTAGAGGCACGCCGGCCAGGCTGGTGCCGGGACTTTTGCTGGCCTGGTCTGCCATGTCTGAGTTGCTCACTCGGTCGCTGGGAGATTCCTATATAGACACCGAGTCGATGGTAGCCAAACACAGCTTCTGCTTCTGTTGCCCTTTGCCAGTTTTCAAGGCAAAGCCGGTGAGCCAGTGGCAGTGCCCCAGACCCGCAATTTGAGATCTATGTTCTACAGTGCTGGCATCTAGAGGGTTTTGGTGACGATCTTTGGCTGTGACGTGGGAAGGTGATGCTGGCGTCTGTTGCTACAGCGTCTTTGGGTCCGTTTGGGAGTCTACAGCGCGTGGCAGCATTGACTCGCAGGTACGCCGTGCTATCAGAGGACTGTGATTGATTCAACTTGTTTCTTTGGTCCAGTGGTTCCTAGTTCCGAGGTGTATATCTCCTATAGGCGTAAAGTGCGAGTGAAGCCGGCGCAATTCATGGCCAGGAGCAGCCCGAAATAGCATGGCCCAGCCCGCTTTTCAGGCAAGGGCGTCGTAAGGGTCATGATCGTCGTCGCGTCCTCGGTGTCCTTCGTCGCACTATAAACATCAAGAAGGATTCGACTAGAGTTTGCCGGCTCTAACTCTTGAGCCCATGCCTTTCCAGTGCAGGCCAACTTTGCTGGCCTGTGCCGGCGGCATGACTGCTGTCTCCGACGGGCCTGGGCCATGGTCAGAGCCCGAAGATCCCACGGATTCGGTCAGAGCGCTCTGTGTTGCGAGGTTTCGGATCTATTCGCTCAGCCTCCGAGGAGGTCGAGCACAACCCGCCAGAAGCCTCAGAACTGTGTTGCAGTCACATAATGAACAGGACATCGCCGAGGAGGCCTAGCAACATGGGGGGACTAAGCCAAACCCAAAGATGTTCATGACTATGGCGACGGAGGTGAAGGGGAGCAGGAAGAAGAGGATTAGCCCATGGTTTACTGTAGTTGAATATTACGGGAGGAGTGACTGAGACTGCGCTCTTCCGTGATGCCCCAACAAGGTCTCCGTCTGACTGAGACTCCGAGTGTAGGAGATCCCATCATGATGGTGGACAAGCAGCATACCTTCTCGCAATATTTTCCAGGACCGTCTAGTGCAGGCTGTCGCACGGATCAGAGGTCTGGTTCCCCCCGGCTAGAATCATAAGACCCGACCAGCTCCTTTCAGCATCTCGGAGTCACTGAGGTATCCTGCCCCGGCTTGACAGGAAGCATCCGGGATCTCAGCATTGCATGTGATCCCGAGGCGAAGTGGGTCTATTATAGCTTTTAATCGCTTGGGTCTTCGGAGTGCTGTCCTGCAGCCGCCCAGCCGTGCAACAATTCCCTGCTACTCTGGCCCAAGCGAAGGAACTCAGACGGCTAACATGAACTTACCTTCCGAAGCGGACTGCTCTCAGATCATGCCGTTTGAGTGGGAAAGCCTGATCCCCGAAGTAGAGGATTCTACGACTTGTGGCTAAACCGATCTCTTCCTCCTGTGTGAGATGGAGGGTTTTGTGGCGCCACGAGCGCCCGGCACGCTGCAGACCCGACGAGTGGGGCCCCAACCCCGTGACTCGACGATCACGACATGAGATGAAAAGGATGGCCAGAACAACACCTGTCTGCTATGTTGGACGATGTTCGCACAATGATGCTGTACATCATTAGCCGCCGATCTGAGTTCCCCGTAAATTTCGAACCCCAACACCCCTCAACCGGAGCTGTGCAATAGCGGGCTGAGCTTCTTAGCACTGGCTCGCACAAGTTACGAGTCCATCAGAGTGGTTGGAGGTTGAGTTTATCGGGCGTTGAGTTGCACGTGTTTCTGAACAGCTGGCATGCTAGGCATAATTACCCACTTTAGATTGCACCTCAGGTATTGCGGCAGTCGCAGCACCAGTTGCCGATCCCAGCAAAGCTGCAGTCGGCAGGGACAACTTTACTTTCGGGCTTTGCGCCGTTTCGATACCCTTGCTCCTGCGGCGGCACACACGTGCCCAGCACAGATGTGCAGCACGGGCGACGCGGGCCGTCGAAGTTGCGGTCACCGATCGAGGCCATGTTATTTTGAATGTGGGCAACTAACTTGGCAATTAGGACGCTCAAACCAATGCCAACGCATGCAGCTGACCTTGCACGTGCCCATAGAGCTAGTCAAGTGCCGACATGTCGGACTGATTCGGAGCGAGTACTCTTCCGTTTGCTGGACACGACAAATGCTGCGCATAGTGAAAACGTTACATGCAATCTTCACCTACACAGAATCTTTCACTCGATGGCAGCTGATGTTTCCGATCGTGGCCGAGTTAATCTGACGGTGGACGTGCTAAGACAGGGTTGGCTTGCTGCACGACCCCGAGCATTCCAGAATCCCCAGCCCTCAGCTGCCTGCAAGGTGCTAACTTCACAGAAAGCAGGGCCTCGGACGCAGCCCACCACCAGAGTGAGGTCAACGAGGCCAGGACCCACGTAAAGTACAGGTCGTTGAAAAGGGGTCAACATAAACGAGCCAATCTAGGTGAGCTATCTCGCAGTTGGGAAGGCAGATTGACCGCTTTGAATATGGGAGCGGGGCTTAGGAAACTCATCAGGTGCCAGTTGACTTGGAGTCTGCTGATGCGCACCTTTAGTATCTTCCAGGAGCCTTCTGCAGTGGTTGACCAAAGCCGCCTTGGTGTCCGCAATCCGAGATTTGCCACTGGGCTCCAGAGTAGGGCCGGGGTGAGGGAGTGGATGAAGGTGTTTCTTGGTGAGCTGTTTTTTGGCCTTTTGATTGGAGCCGCCAGGAAGACGAACAGGAGAGCGAGAAGGCAATGAAGGAAGGAAGGCAAGAAGGAAGGAAGGAAGGCAGGAAGGAAGGAACAACAATTGAAATTCCACAATAGTTTGCCGTAGAGAAGAAGCCTGCAACTTTGAATTCGGCAACAGCTTGCCGCAAGAAAGGAAGCTTGACAAATTGCAATTCCTTAGGAGCTTGCAGGCTTCCCGGAAATCGGAACTGGGCATTTTGCAATTCCCCACTAGCCTGCGACAATAGATTTGAGAACTGCAATGGTCAATACCTTGCCTGAAATCGAGCCTTGGCAATGGACTTGACAATTCCGCTTTCCATGAACTTCCCAATAGCTTGCCGGAAAAAGAGACCTGGCACGATGCAATTCCCTGGTAGCTGGACACTACACGTGTAACAAGGAGCAAACAACAAACACAATTCTCCAAACAAACAAATGAATCTTGACCCAATGCAAATTCCGGTTTCATCTCGCATCGTGCGTTTGTCAGGAGTCTAAATCTGGCACTTTTGAAGTCCGTTGTTGTTTTAAGGTCAATTCCTTTGCTTCGGGGGTTTGTGTGGTTTAGAGGCATGCTTGCTGGTTGTTGTTCGCGCCGGTTCTGTCAGTCAGTCGATGGGAGTCTTCCGTTTCACAGCTGCGGCCATGAACTTTCCGGTAGCTTCATGGAGTCGTCGATCGATGTCCTTTTTTCCTGGCTACAATCCACAAGGCAACTGACGTCGGAAGGCCTCCCAGTAAGCACTTCGAAACCAAAACCTCCGAAGCCGGTTGACCAGAAATCATACAACTCGTGCAGCTCGAACTCCATGAGCCTTCGGCATTTAAGGTGAGCAGGGCTGAGCGAGCGCCTTGGGGGCCTTTGCCCTATGCGGTTGCAACGGAGGCCGTGGCCAGGGTCTCATGCCTTCCTGTTTTTGTTGGTGGGTTTGGGTGTGGGGATGGGTCCTGCTTGCTTTCGACTTGTGGCTTTGCAGGAGATGCTCGCCGAGCCGCAAGTGGAGTTGATGCTGCACTGCATAATGTTGTTCGAGTCAGAGTAGAATTACTGGGTTTCAATGCATACTGTGCTCTCAATAAGCTTCGAATCGAGAACAGACCCCGCCTTGTTGCCGTAGTGACAGCGGCAGATTACATCTAGGGTGTGTCGATTTCCCGAAACCGGAAGCCGCTAAGCCGAGATGTGCTGGTCTTTATCAGGGCACAGCTGAGGATTGTGGTCGCATGTGTGCTTCTGCTGCTGGGCATGGTTTGATCATGTGTGACCAAAGACACAAACCCTCTTTCCTTCACCCATCCCGCGCTGCAGTCAGGTAAGAGGTGCAATGTCGCACGCAAGTTCACATTCACCTCTTACCCGCTGCTACCATAGCGAGTGAATCCGGCTAGACATGCCGTGGAGCCCCAAACGCCGCCGCTTGTCCCTCCAAGATCCTCACTGCTCGTCGCGCTGGAGACGCTTCCCGTCCTTAGCCAGCCAGGCAAGCTGCCTGCACAGGCTCTGAGACTCCCCGTCTGAAATCAAATTTGTAGGTCTTAGCAAGTGAAGTGCCATGGGAAATCATTAATTTGGCGACCCGGGGCCGTCACAATCTTGGACACCCACACCCCTTTAAACGTCCGAATCCGCTTACCTCGACTGCAACAGGCTGGCAAGACGTGGCGACTTTGCTAGCTGGCCTGGAGAACGGGAACCTCGGCAAATGGGTCCGGGTTTTGGCATGTGCAGTGGCAAGCAGACCTAAACACCGTGTGATTTCCGTGAGCTTTTCACGTCTCGTAGTCTTTCGCGCTCCCGGAATCACAGGATCTGCGCTGTCTTCATGGTCGAATTCGCCATACGGTGGTACTCGCGCTCACTGCGCCCGACCTACATTCTGAAGCCGCTTCCTGGTCTCAAACGCATGGGAAACCTATGTCTCTCCCTCTCTCTCTCTCTCTGTCTCTCTGTCTCTGTCATTCTGTGCGAGCCGGGCCTTGAGCTTCTCGGCTGTTGGCTTTTCGCAGAGAGGTTGGTGATCATTGACATCCTCGCATTCCTCCCCTTGCTTCTCCGCCTGATGGGCATCACGCAATCAGGCGGGCCCTGCACTCAGCTCTGAAAATGACAGGCATAAAGAAAGCCATTAAAGCCTGAACCGCCTGAACTCCTCAAAGTCTGCGAGGCAAGGGCGGCCTTTCCTAAAAACTCATCTCAGACACCGCAACTGATTCTAGATGCGGGTTCCTGCATAGCATGTCACCCCAAAGCGTTTGAATCCACCTCGGCTCAGACACCATGGCCGCAGTCATTGCTGGCGTCAGGCTTCTGGACTGGATTTCAGGACTGCCGGAAGGCTCCAGATAGAAAGCATCAATCCGGTCAGCCCAGGCTGCTTCGTGTCTTTCGCCTCCAGCGGTTTCTTCAAGACTACGATGGCTTTTTGACACTGGCATCGAAAGGCGTGGGCAGGGCTCAAGACGATGCGAAAAGGATTGCTATCGGAGGAACACTTGGTCATCAACGTGGCTTCACGCTTGGCGCTTTGTTCCCGTAACCTGCTTGACTGCAGGGCTCGGGATCGACCCGAAGTACGTCACACCGGTCCAGCTGGAAGCGGCCCAGCTGTGTTTGGCAAGAATGCTGCGTTCACGGCCATGGTGACCTGCAAGACCTGTTCCTGATGGTCGCGTAGGTGTAGGGCGGTTTATACGTCTACAGCCCGCGCCCAAGATCAAGGTGACTCGAGTCCTCCTATCGATTTTCACGCTGCTCTACACTGCGACAGGTGGAAGGGCAGCGGGGAGTTGGAGTTTTTACCACTTGTGAAGCGTTGAGTTTAGCGTGGCTTTAAGCGATGATCTCATTCTAGCATCTTGGTGGGGAGCCACGGTTAGATTTGGCTAGATTCTTTTGAGTCAACTGTGTGTCCCAAGCATCCTGGCACCAGGGGCGATTTATGCCGCGGAGCACGATGTGAACCCGCAGTTTCCGGAGCGGGTTTTTTGAGACGCATGTCACGTCAATTTGAAGATCCCGAGCGCCAGAGCCTTTTCTTCCCGAAAACCCGCACTTCTGCCCTGTTTCAGGACTTCTTCACTGCCTTGTACTTTGGATTGACCACGTTGACAACTGTGGGTTTTGGCGACATTACGCCAATCACCGCCCAAGGCTGGACCCTCACGAACACTGAACAATACTGAACACTTTACTGGCATTTACTGGCTTTAGAGCTCCTGCGAAGAGGGAGATATAGAAGGCAGCCCAGAAGAATGCAGGAAACTCGCCCAAGCTGCCAGGTCGTCTGGTGGTGGCTGCATCCATTTTGGCAGGAGTGTTTTGTGAGCGTTTCGATACATCCCGGAGTCCCAAGTGCCCTTGGCAAGCTCCTCCATTTCGCCCTTTAATCCAATTGGCACTTCTGCAAGGAGTCGGCATCATCCCCTATCAGCTGAGCAAGCTGGCAGAGGCCGCGGCCGTGTGGGTGGGTTTTGACAGTCCCAGCTGGAATGGCCTCCAAAACCCGTGTTGGTACTTCAGCGGCGCAGTGACTCTAAAGTCCAGCATGTAAGGATAGTTACACCCCCAACCACCTCCCAGGTCTTCATGGCTACTGCGAGCTTTGATCGGCAGGGCATCCGCTTCCAGAGCATACAGGAGCTTCGTTTTAAGATATGCGGGAGCTCATCTAGTATCTAGAACTGTCTTGTACCATCTTGTACCACTGCGATTGGTGCCAGTACAATCTTTTTTTGGGGCTACTTGGAACAGCTCTCGCAACACGTATCATTCGTTAAGCCGTTAAGCTGGATGTTCGAACTTGAGAACAGAAGCCCATGAAGCCCCTGCAGCTCTGGCGAAGTCCCTACCTGTGTCTAGAGCAGCCTGGGACGTGCGGCCGAGATTCACTGGGATCAGGCCAGACTCAAGCGTCATAGAGCCTTCGCTCAGGAATCTCCGGAGAGTTCGGGCCGCCAGTGCGCTTCGTGCAACGCGACCGAGCATCGGAAGGATGCAGCCTTCTGCTGGCGCTGTGGTGCTGTGATGCCTGTCGAGTAGGATAGAATAGCTCAGAAACGACGAGATGCAAATTTTCTGGATGTCATCGCCATCGTCCTCCCTCGTTTGTACAGAAGGCTGAACTAGGTACAGTTCGGTCTGTCCACATCATTACATGCGGTGTTTTCCATCCCTGTGTGGGCAGACTTGACGAAGTTGCAAGTCGCAGCACATGCGGAGCGCGGGCCTAATGCCTGCGTCACCTGCCTAAGCAGACAAATGTCAAACGGCGAGGTCGCAGACATACTGGCCCTGGTCAGCTACAATTCTGAGTTCGCTGTTGGGTGTAGTGCATAAATCTTGCTGCAGCCACAGGTCCGAAGGATAAGTTGAATGTTTTTACGGCAGCCACGCTGGAGTTGTAATCGCTTACACGTCTCCTTGGAAGAGCAGCGTGGACGAGTTTAGGCTTCTGAAGTGGTCAGGCATATTTCATCGTCGTCCAAGCTCGACTGAACTTTGATCTTGCGCCCTTGCGCTCTTCCTTTTGCTTTTCAGCCAAAGGCTCATGCTGAAACTCTAGTCGACTCTAGTGGCAACGGGCGTCAGGGAATCAGACAAGGCTGCTTTCCGACGTATGGCTCTCCGGACTGGTGGCCCAGTTCCTGTACTGCACATCGAGTGTAAACAAGTAGCATTCGCTGTTGAAGAGTTCCGTGGAGGTGCTTACATGTGCTTAGCAAGGCAAGCCCTTGTCGATTCGACCTTGGCTGCTTCCTCGCCCTGGTGGCATCGCCACAAAATCTTGCAAGCTCGCTTCGCAGTGAATCTGCACGCAAACCTTCAAACCCCCGAGCGTCGCCTCAAAAGCGCTCGATGCAAGTCTGGGTTTGTCAGGCTTACCCGACTGCCCGACACCCTTTTTGCCGACGTTCGTTCCTTTGCCAGGGTTGCAGTGCTGTGGCCCTCATAGAGTCGGCTGGCCCCTTAGTTCTTAGACTCTGAAGCCTCTTTCGAGACCCTGGTTCGAGTCAGAAGTCTCCAGCAAAGGCGGTGGTGCACTGCAAGCTGGGCGCTGTTCCCATCCAGGCAGATCCGCTCGGATTCGAACGAAGAGCGGCTTGAAATGGCTTGAACGGTGTCGCAGGGCGCCTCGCTGCAGTTCTTCAGTTTCTTCGAGGGCAGCTCGCTCGGGCCTTGCGGAGCGAACCGTCCACGCAGACATGCGGAGTCCGAAGCCAGAAGCATGTCAATGTCACGGTATGTGACACCCGAGGCCCTCCCATCTGAGCCCAGACATGCCTGCATTGCGCTTTTTGCGAGGAAGCCAAAACACTGGCACCGCACGTGTAGAATGTATACATGGTTCGATCTCCCTGAGTACACATCGAGCATGAGACAAGGGCAGCAGGCGGGGTCACAGCTACGTGACATGAGAAGCCTTGAAGCTTGTCGCACCTGACCCTGAGAAGTATACTATAAAGAATTCACCTTACCCGTCTGAGTGATTTCTGCAAACGCCTTTCAGGTCTGCCAACTTCACGGACCAACAGCTGCGGTCTCGCCTTGTCTTGAACTTGCCATGTGCGGCTTGCAGCATCCAGCGATGTTGCCTATCCACACGAGTATGGTCGCGACAGTAGAACACGCTGAGAGATGCACGACTCAGAGGCGGCCGGGGCCGTCTGCAGCCCCTCGACTGGTTTGTGCCGCCAGGCTGGGTGGAGAAGCGGACAAGCTGGCCTGGCGCTCATGGTGGATGGGGAGGTGGATCTTGTTTGTGGCATGATACGGAATGAGGCTTTTGAAAATGTGCCTCAAGTACTCGTGTGCTCCATGCAGTCTTCTTGCGGTTGCCATGCCTGGTGCGCAGCCCCCTGAATGAAGACTCAGGTGTTGTACGGTCGGTCCAACGATGCGAGTATCTGGCAGCCAGCAAGGGCCTGGGTTGCCACGGCTCGGCAAAGCTGAGATATGAGATAATTTTGGTCATGTCCGCTGTCTGCAGCCTGCTTCTCGCACAATTGAAATTGCCCCCGGGTGATCAGAGAGATCCACCCAGGAAGCTTTTTGGGGACGCCTCGGCTTCCTTGCAGAGCTGGGTGGCATCGAGAGCAGGAGAACGGGGGGAAGTTGGGGGAGGCGGAAGAGTGCGGGCAGGTTGCTTTCTGGGCACCAGGGACTTGGTGACTTTTCGCGGCTCGAAGACAAAATGGGGGGGTTTCCGAAAATAGGGGACCCTAATATAGTACCCTAAATAGTAGGACCCTTATTATAAAGGCCCCAAAATAAGGTACCCCTGATTTTCGGAAACCCCCAAATGTCCCTTCGGCTTTCGCATCGTGTGTTCGCAGTGGTTTCAAGCCTCCGGAGCCTGGGGCGTGCGATAAGTCTTGAGACATTGCTGGTGTCTCCCAATGCTGCGGGCTCATGCCTGCACGGTGGCGTGGCTTCGGGTGGTGCTGCCTCCGATTTTCCTACTGCTAAGCCTGGGGCTCAATAATGAGTCCTCTGATCTCTTGAATTTGGACTGTGCCGTTCCTCAAATGACTCAAACTTCGCATGTTTGTAGAAGGCCTCAACACATAGATGTGAGGCAAACCTCAGGGCCCAAATGTGCTCGCAGGAGTCTTCGCCCTGGTGAAGGACTTCTGGCCGCTTGCATGCAAATTCTTGGGCACAGCGCGTTAGAGACACGGCGCACGGCAACCTCGAAACGTTCACGCTCTGATCGGAAGATATCGGAAGTCATCAGACCTGACGATGCCAAGGAGCATCAGGGAAAAGAGTAAAGTCAGCCTTGTTCAAGCAAAGGCCGTTTTGCTACAAGTGTGCCATCCCAAAGTTTAGCATTTGTTGGGGGGCTTCGGGGTGATTGCTAGCGTGAGAGTGCCAAGCGAGGCCTTAGACACTTCCGAGCTGAATGACCTGGTAATCGTGCGGCGCCTCGCGACTCCCAGGCAAGGAGTGCACACCCCGGCCCTTCGCACCTTAGTGCCTTAGTCTTGCCTCTGGCAGCGGCAGGCCAACAATTCAATTCAGGGATTCGACGATGCAGTGCCGGCCTTATGCTAGCATCTCACGTAGGAAGATTCGTGCTCTGTCGCCCGCAGGGATTCTTGAAACAAGGCAGCGTAGGATTTGAAGACCTGCTACGTCAGCCTGTGAACGACTACCCTGTATCATGCAGGTTTAAAGGGCAATGGTACTATCCGAGAAATTTTCCGGCTGTGCAGAGCCCGGCGCCCAGACATGCATGTAGCGAACACGACAGCAAGTCCGAAGGGCATGGCATGCGACAGACACCGTCTACCGCCCACCCAGGCGCGTGCGCGGACAAAGACAACTCCGTGCTGGTGCCAGCCTTGTCGATCGAGTAGTCATGTCTTCCATGACAGAACTCGCAGCACGCGATACTGACATGTACTTCCTCTGCATAGACAGAGTTGAGAGGAGCGTGAGGGCCCTGTCAATATGCTCATGCCTTGAGCCACTCTCAGGTCCTGCTAAGCAGCAGCTCCGACGCCGATCACGGTACCGGGTGTGGAGCTCACTGGAACGTAGATCCACAAAGCCATAGAATCCATAGAAGTTTCTTTTCTGTCGCCTGCGAGGACAGGACAGACAGGGCATGCATGGAGTGGACAGTCCAAGAAAGAGAGCAAGCAGGTTGCCTGCCATGTCTGCACTGCCACAGCAACGGCTCGCACTGGCACTGTGGTTCTGATCAGAAGTCAAAGAAAAGACCCTGCAGATGCAGAAAATGCAGAAGCCAAGGCCCGGCATCGTCCGGCTCAGGCTCCCAAAGTGATGGAGCCAGGCACCCCGGAGCCATGGGAAAGCTGTAACATGAGGTTTAGGGTTTAGGGTTTAGGGTCGTTCTTGCGACGACAAGAGTGGGAAAGACTGCACGGCAAGGTTCCAAATGAACAAGCCCCGCAACCTGCCAAGCTTTTACCCCAGTCTGAATTCTGGCACCAAGATGCAATGATAGCAATAGACAGTCCTCTAGAAGGGTTCGGCCGATTCAACAATTCCCGTCTACTAAATCGTCCACTGAGAGCTACCCGGTGCTACCCAGCATGATTGGACTGTACTTTCGGGCACTGCCCAGCATGACTCGGTGTTGTGCTGCAGATATTGTAAAGAGCACTACCAAGTGTGCTACCGTACGTTTCAGTCCTCGGTAAGTTTTGACGAAGCACCCTGCGCAACCCAAGCAGGGGAAAGCTGGTCGACTTCAAAACAATATCCAGCAATGCATCTTGCAGGCGAGCTGCCTCCTGAAATTTCCGCCCTGCATGAACTTTTCTTCATATCTTTTAACATGCTCCGCTTCGTTCGATGACGATGCCATCTGTCGCAAGCGGAGAATGGCGGCCGGCAGGTCTGATATTTAAGAGGGCTGGAGCAAGTGTCGATGTGCAAGCAAGTTCTTGGTGGATAAAAAAAAGTGTCCTAAACGTTTTGAAGCTCTTGCGACAGGGCCGAAAATATAATCGGACGAAACTGTGGCAGACCGGCAGACCTCCATGGACTCCTGCGTGACCCGGGTTTGGACATTTGGCGCCTACAAAAGGGCTGCCCTCTGTACTCCGGTGGAATTCGAAAGGCCGGCTTGGTACCAGCTCGATGAGCATGATCCTAGCAGCCGGTATGGGAGTTTCCGAAATTAGGGGTACCTTATTTTGGGGGTCCTTATAATAAGGATCCTATTATTTAGGGTACTATATTAGGGTCCCCTATTTTCGGAAACCCCCGTATGGCTGACGACGAGAGAACCTCGCGAGCCTCTCCCCATGAGGTCATCATGAGGGGTGAGCACTTCTGCAAGGCAGAAAAGCATTGGCGAACCCTGAGTACTTGCCAAAACGACGCCAGTCCGCTGCAGCAAAGGTTCAGGAAACATCTGCATTGAGTTACTGTCTGTCGGTTCAGACTTGGAACTCAGTGGTCCCTGCCTGCGACAGCTCCCCATCAGCAGTGCAAAGTGTTTGGTTGAAGCTCACGGGACGAACGTATCAAGTTGGAACAGTCAGCGGTCCTGGAACTGAACGGCATCGGAATCTCAGGTGCCTTTCAGGCTCTTATGTTCCGTAATTGTAGAGGTGTCATGCTGCCACCTGGCAATGCTGTAGAGCTGGCATCACTTACCATGCTCAACGGCAGTCCTTGCTAAGCTTATGCAGCGGAGGAGACTGGAGCCTGCGTCCTGGACGTCGATCCCCCCACTGCCCGCAACATCCTATCGTGCCCGGTTTGCATGCAGTTCCTTTGCGGTATAACGATAGAGATCTTTGTGTGTTGCACTGCTTCTAGCAGCGTAGACAGCTTTGAACGGTTCTGGGCTTTTCTCTGTATAAAGAAGTGACATTTTTGCAAGCTTGCTCCCGTGAAGACGTGGCTGCTATCTGCAGGCCGCTTGCAGCCCGCAAGTTGCAATAACAGGTACGACTGGGCTCGGGCACTGAAAGCTGCCTATCCAAGCAAGCAGGCGGGGATCATGAGTGTCAAAAGCGGACAAGGTTTGCGGAGGAGGTTCTCGCGTTGTTAGCATCAAAAGTCAGCTGCAGTTGTTCTGAACTCTGACTTGTCGCCCTTTCTTTCGAGCATCGATTGACAGACGGATGGGGTTTGGTGTTCCTACTTGTGCAAGGGTTCCTTACGGCGCCAAGCAGCCGAGTCCATCTCCCGCTGCTTATACTTGAGCTGCCGTCTTTGCCACCTCTCGCCTGATAGTGCTGCTAAGCCAACATCTAAGTTAATGCATGCTAGGGCAAACTGCCTTGCCATTGGTGCAATTGTTTTCTGCTGTCTGTATGGAAATGCGTACTGCTGGCGCTGCTTTCTTTTGCTATCCATTGCCCTGAATCATGCACCTCGGCATCTTTCGACCTTGGTCTAGTAACTCTGGTAAATATTTATGCTGCTGCGGCTGCTGTGCTGCAATGTTCAATGTCTTCTCATATGCTTGGATGGACTGTACGACTGTACGATTCGGATCGCTGGCCAGGTGTTCGAGGATATGGTTTGGCTACACGCCCTTGCCGGCTTCAAACCTAAAGATCCCCCCTTGCCGCATCAGCAGTCAGACATCTCTCCAGGCGAGACTAATTTAAGATCCGAAAGGATTGCTACTGATTGGGGAACCGCACTTAGCTCTTCCATGCTGCGCCACGGTCGGACACGCCCCATTGGCCTGCAAGCAAAGCCTGTCGAAAGGTCGAGCTTCGGCTTGTGACTGTTTGGGCAGCTGCCTTACCATTTCAAGGGGAGCTCGTGACCAATTTGGTTTAGAGCGGCGGAACGCCGCGGAGCAACAGAAGTGGTGCCCAATGTGGAGTGTCTCCACCTAGGAGGGTACAATTGCTTTGCCAGTTCGCGGCGTTCTGGATGTTACAAAGACAGGCTATCCTCCATTACCGGCTGGAGTCAGGTTACCATGAAGACTTTGGACGACATCCTGGATCGAAACCAACGCCGCCTGGAGGCTGCACACCTACTGGTATACAGTTGAGTGCCCTTGTTTCCTTGACATCGGACTTGCGCGACACGTGCGTGTGTATATTATGTACTGTACAGATACACCTTTGTATATTATGCGGGCGGGCAACGGGTCAGCAACCGGGCAAGGGCGGGGGGCGGGTGGGTGCGGGCAAAGGAGGGGGCAGGTCGGCCCGTGTGGGCATGGGCGGACGAGGGGCGACGGGCGGGGCGGGTGGGCGGGGTGGAGCGCGCGGCGTGGCGGGGCAGCCGGGCGGGCGGGCGGGCATCCGAGCTCGTTTTCACCGAAGTGCGCCTGAGATGTTTCACTAAATTTCTTGCTTTTGAAGATGGGGTGCAGGCTCAGGGGCTGCTTGACTCGGCCGGGAGCTCCAGAAAAACCTTGCAGATCTCACATTGAATGTCCCGAGTCGGCAAGCAACGCTCACAAAAGCACCTCCTTCCCAGGTGGTTCGCAAGCAGCTCGGTCCTTTGCGCACGCAGGTGCGCATGAATCAGTTCAGACTGGTGCTGATGGAGATTGCTACAGCTTGCTGGATCAGTCGTTGCTGCTCTGGGTCTGACTTAGTATACGTTGCGAAAATGCCGCCCCAGTGCACGTAATGCGAACACTGTGGTGGCGGAGAACCTAAGTACTGCATGTTGCTTCCGGTTGGAAATCGGGTTGTGTGCTTGGGTTCGATTCGGGCAAGCATTTCACGAGTTCGTTGAAGCGAGCAAAGGTACGATTGATATTGGGCTGCCCAAAAGCCACCTTGTGTCAGAGCTTCCACTACTGGCTGGTGATGTAACAATAGCAGTTAGTGGTGGTGGTAGCAGCAGCAGCAGCAGCGACAGCGGCAGTGGTAGTGGTAGTCGTTGTCGTAGCTGCAGCAGCAGCAGCAGCAGCAGCAGCAGTAGCAGCAAGCGGAGGAGTAGTAGAAGAAGCAAGCAGTAGTAGCAGTAGCAGCAGTCCCAGTCCCAGTCCCAGTCGCAGTCGCAGTCGCAGTCGCAGTCGCAGTCCCAGTCGCAGTCGCAGTCGCAGTCGCAGTCGCAGTCGCAGTCGCAGTCGCAGTCGCAGTCGCAGTCGCAGTCGCAGTCGTAGTAGTAGTAGCAGTAGTAGTAGTAGTAGTAGTAGTAGTAGTAGTATAGTAGTAGTAGCAGTAGTAGCAGCAGCAGCAGCAGCAGCAGCAGCAGCAGCAGCAGCAGCAGGAGTAGTAGTAGTAGTAGTAGTAGTAGTAGTAGTGCAGTAGCAGTAGCAGTAGCAGCAGCGGCAGCAGCAGGTCACACAACCAGTATCAACAAGTAATGGTGAAGGCAACAGAAGAAATCCCCAACTCCTTAATGCATCGACGATACAAAAGCTGCCCAGACCCTAAACCCCAAACCCTAAACCCCAACAGTCTCTCCGGCAGGGGATCGAGCCCGCAAGCCAGGCCTCGACGCGACGGTGAAAGCTGCCTGATGATGAGCTCACGGCCTCCACAGCACACTGCACATTGCAATCAAGACACAAAGCAAGCACACAAGCAACGGGAGGTGTTGAATAGTTGGCCACTGTAGTAAGCATAAAGAACACGCACACAAAACAAGCACGCGCACCCGCACGGACACGCACAAGCACGAGAACCATAAATTGCAAGCAGATGTAACAGGCAAACATACAAACACAAGGACCCCATGGCGATGTTGACCGTCGTTGCTGATGTTGCTGTGGCTGTCCCTGTTGTTGCTGCTCGTGCTTTGGCGCTGATGCTGGTGCTGATGCTAGGACTGCCCGGGGTGGCGGTGGTGGTGGTAGTGGTGGTGGTGCCAATGCCAACGAGTCCGATAATATCCATAGCCCCATCTGCGATGCCCAGAATTGGAGCGTCTTGTGAGACTCACTTGGATTCTGGGATGGCATGTGCAAATTTCTTTCAGGTCATCACTCATAACCCCTGCCGAGAAGACCACAGGAGCAGTATTGTACAGGCATGCAGCCTGTACTCATATAGAACGCTTACACAGTCCGATGATAGTAAACAATAAACGCACTAAACCCCACACCTACAAAAACCCTAAACCCCAAACCTACAAAAACCCGAAACCCTAAACCTACAAAAACCCTAAACCCTAAACCTACAAAAACCTGAAATCCTAAACCTACAAAAAACCCTAAACCCTAAACCCGTCTGAAGCAACTGTTGGCCTCTAGCTGCATGCGCCGCAGCTTTTCTTTCGAAGCCTGCGGCCGGATGCTTGCGCGGGAGTCAGGACCAATACTTTCTTGCTTTAGGGATCCCTTTGTTAGGGTTTAGGGTTGGGGGCTAGGGATCCTTTTTGTTAGGGTTTAGAGCTTAAAAATCCCTTTGTTGAAGGTTCCTGTCAGGATTCTTGTAATGGATCTACGAGGGTACAAGAATAATGGGGCTGAGGATTTAGAGTTTGAGTATGTTATGGACACTCTTTCGTTCTAAGGGCTTAAGATGGGGATCGCTACCATGATCCCTGTTAGTCCGAAGTGCCCCAAACCTGCAAGGAACCCTTCAAGGAACAAAAGCCTAAACCCGCTAAACCCTGAAATGCCTATAAACCCCGCCTTGTAGAAGTCTTCTAGAAGCCCGTTTACTTGGAGGATCATGGGACTTCGTAAGTCGGGTTATAAGTACCTTAATTGGGGTTATAAGTAATTATCAGTATAAATACCTTGTTTATAGCCCCAGTGACTAAGTCCCATGATCCTTTAAGTAGGACCGCTTAAAGGATCCTTCAAGGAGCATTACACCTCTAAGCTCCACCTCGTGGTAGCCTTATAGAACCTTGTGGGAACCCTTTCAGGACCCCTTATGCCAGGATCATCCCTGAGAGGATCCTTTCAGGGATTAAGGTTTAGGGAGCCTTCCCTGTAGCAGAGCAGCTCGCCAGGCTTCCAAACTGAACGACCCCGTGCAACACACTGCCGGATAAACTCATCAGTCCAACACTCCAGGGGCGAACATACGAGCCGCTTCCTTCACAGATTGCCCTTAAAGGAACATATGAGACCCGGAACCTGTTGTATTCTAGAACCCTGTAGTACCAGGAGCCCTCGAAGGAACATATAAGACCGTAAATCCCAAACAGTCCTTCAGGTGTAAGGAGCTCTTGAAGGAATAGGTAAAACCTAAGCCCCAGAGTACCCCCATAGGGACGTAAGGGAACACATAAGACCCGAAACCCTTATAACCTCTACTAGTAAGACCCTAAACTCTAAACCTAAACCGTCCTTAAGGTGCAAGGAGGCCCTGTAAGGAATATGCAAAACCCACCCTGAACCCTAAACCCTAAACCCTAAACCCTATACCCTGAACCCTAAACCCTAAGGAGGTCTTCCTCGGCCCTGAGTCTGTACATCGCCGCGGACTGCTCGGCGCGGGCGGCGGCGGCACCTTCGATCCTTGGGGCGCGGTACAAAGGGGCGTTAAGGGTTTAGGGTTTAGGGTTTTAGGGTTTAGGGTTTAGGGTTTAGGGTTTAGGGTTTAGGGTTTAGGGTTAAGCCCCAAGGTTTAGCCTAAATGAGGGAATGGGTTATATTGGGACTACTATAAGGAGACCTTGAGGAGCTATCATAGGGATCCGTTCCCCCATTCCCTACGAAGCACCAGACAGTGTGGGTTTAGGTTTTTGGGTTTAGTGGTTTGGGGTTGTTTCGGGGTGTAATGACGTCTTTTATAGGGTCAGGCTTCAGGGTTTAGGGAGGAAAGGGCTTTAAAAGATTTGCATTGGGGTTGTACAGGTTTACCTAAACCCCCCAGAATCAAGTAAAATAATGGCCCAAGACCTATAAACGGCTATTATTCTACATACTCTTTGGGGTCCAGGTAGGACTTACGGCTTAGGATTTAAGTTTAAGGGCTGTAAGACGTCGTGGGTGTAACCAGGACCAGGCGGTAGGGGGTTGGAGCCGGTACTCCTCACAACAGTGACGCCCCTAACCCCTGACACGAAATGCTTTGGCGCTAAGAAGAAGAACTCCCTTGAGGACCAAATGACCCTTAAAAGTAGGGGCCTCTTTCCCATATATATATATATATATTAATATTATGAACCCCTATATGGTATATGAACCTTAAACCCTTTTAGGGTTCATTTCGTCCCTAAGGGATGGGACGTGCTTGCCGCGAGCCCCCCTGAACACTACGCCTCCCCAAACCCGACACTTTATAAACTCTACCCAGAGGCCCCATAGTAGTTGCTTTTTGTGGTTTGTATTTAGGATCCTATTAGGTAATCCCAAAAAGGAACTGCTATATGGGGCCTATGGGTATCCTAACTCCTAAGCCCAAAGCGGTAGAAGCCATGAACCGCGGCTTTAAGCCGAAACGTCGCGAAGGATAAGGGGTGTAGGGTGATCAACATCCCCGGAAGCATGTCAACGAGCCCAAGCAACAAGAAGCAACATAGCAGGTTTAGGGTTTAGGGTTTGGGGTTTAGGGTTTAGGGTTTGGGGTTTAGGGTTTAGGGTTTAGGGCTTAGGGTACTCAACCCTAAACCCTAAACCCTAAAAGCCCTTTGCCCAAACACTCATAGAATCATCGAGCCCTCAGAAAGCCTTATCGAACCCTGCATAGAAACCCGGAAGAAATCCTTTTAGCTTTAGAGAAAGGCCTGTTGCATTCAGAACTCAGAACGGATTAGGATTTAGGGTTTAGGTCAGAAACTACAGCCCCAAAACTGATTCCAAAACCTTTCCAACCCTAAACCCTAAACCCTAAACCCTAAACCTTTCCAACCCAAAGAGCCAACACGACCTTCAGGCCTCAAGATCGAGGACCTGTAAAACCTAACCCACCCAGAAGGCTTTAGAACTTTTAGGGTTTAGGGTTTATAGGGTTTAGGGTTCAGGGTTTAGGGTTTAGGGTTTAGGGTTTAGGGTTTAGGGTTTAGGCATGGTCGCTTGCTGGATGGCCAAGAGTCTCTGCCGCGCGTTTCGCTTGTTCTCGCCGCTCTGGGTCCACCTCACCCAGCCCCTATCCTTGACCCTACACCCTAAACCCTAAGCCCCAAACCTACACCCTAAACCCTAAACCCTTAACCTACACCCTGAACCCTAAACCCTAAACCCCAAACCTACACCCTAAAGCTGAAACCTGGCTTAGGGCTTGGAGCTCTGGGGTATACTGGTCCTTTTGTGTAGGGCTCCCGCTTGAAAGAGAGGGGTCACGGGCCCTGGGCACAAGACCGCCCGGAAACACGAGTCACTGTGGCACGGAGAAGCAGCAACACTGATTCACCTTGTTTCGACTGATATCAGCTGCAAACGTATACTCATCTGTAGCCGGTGGTGGTTTACTCACAAACCCACATGCATATTGATTCAAAGTACGCCAAACTCTGCTGAAATCATTAAGTTGAAGCTCTGACAATTAGCACCAGGCTGGCGTTGGCTCTAGGGGGAAGGATATGGACATTTGCAAGTATAGCAGTAGTAGTGACAACGCGAGCAAACATCCAGAACGTTGTATAGGGATGGCCTCTTAGCGGATGATGCAGCATGGTAGTAATAAACAAAACATTCCCTAAACTTCAAACCCTAGTTCCCTAAATCTCACTTGGAGGTTCATGGGTACTTACCGATAGAGTTACAAGTCCCCGCACAGAGGTTACAACTCATAACCCTACTTATAATCATACGAGGTTCCCCAGTAGCCCCTTAATAATGAGGGTCCCCTTTACCTACTGATTGATTAAGAAACACAAAAAAATAGAAAGGGTAAAAGGGTACCACTGGGGAGCCTAGTAGAACTTCCCATGAAACCCTGAACCCTCAACCCTGAACCTAAACCTTTAAACCCCTAAACCCTAAACCCCAACCCCTGAACCCTAAACTAAGCCCCAGACCCTAAACCCTGAACTAAGCCTTAAACCCAAAAACCCTAGACCCTTAAGCCCTAAACCCCAAACCCTAAATCCCTAAACCCCAAAGCCCTAAACCCCAAACCTTAAAGCCCAAACCCTAAACCCCTAAGCCCTAAACTCCTGAACTCTAAACTCCTAAGCCTTAAACTCCTGAACTCTAAACTCTCGAATCCTGGAGCTTTGGAGGATTAGAGCCCCAGCAAAGTGTGGCGCTCCCGAGCCTCCGAGTTCCTCGCCGCCTTTTCTGCGGATTGGGCCCGAGCTTCATGGATCTGCTCCTTCAGCGGCTTATGGTTTGGGATTTAGGTTCTTGGATTTTGGGTTCAGGGTTCAGGGTTTAGGATTCAGGAGGTGCTCTTGTCTTTGGTTTGTGGTGTTTCTGGGTCTTGGACTTTACAGGAAAGTGTTCGTTGGGTTGCTAGACAGGGTTCTCAGAAGGCTTCTACAAAGATCTTATGGTTGCCGATGATTCTCCGATTTAAGGGTTGTTGCGGGCTCTAGGATGAGGGTTTCTGGGAGGTTCTAAAACCAAGGGCTACAGGGGCTTAGAGTCTCTATGGGCCTTCACCACGTAGGCATGCTCCAGGTTTTGGGGCATATAGTGCTTCAAGGGTCTTTATGCAGTCCCTCTGTTAGGGTGCTTTTGTGTGGGCTTGGAGGTTTCGGGCTTTGGGGTTTCGAGATGCAAACCAATATGAAAAATCACATGTCCAGTGTTCCAGGCTTGATCCAATTAGAATAGAGTTTTGCGGGGGGGGGGGGGGGGNNCCCCAAACCCTATTTGAAGTATTAAGGCCCCTATATTAAATCCACCACCCAAGGCACTAAATCCTCAGACCCCGAGGCATCTGATCCTTCGCTTGTACATATGGCACTACGTTAAAGGTTGCGTGTTGCCAACCTATACTAGCATAAGGCATAGACAATGCTGTTTCTACCGCATCTGCCTTACTTTACATACCGTATTATAAACCCGCAAACCAACCCTAATCTTGACCGAAACCACCAGAATCTCGAGACGATTGCTAGAAATTTCCTGCTACTCTTGCAAAGCACGTTGACATACAACCCCTAAACAACCTTAAACCCAAATCCCTAAATCCGAATTAATCCTCAGGCCCTAATGCCTAACGACTAATAACCCGTCCCTAAACCAAATTCTCTAAACCCTACATTCTCTGAACCCTAAACCCTAAGCTCCTGAACTCGATACAGTTGGAAGCCACAGCCGTGAGACAGAAGTCTTCCTACGAGAAGATGTAATGCAACACTATCCCCATGTAGTCCCTATATCTTTATGTTATGATACAGCCCACGGATGCCCTGCTGTGTCTGTTAAGGCCTGTAT
>CAJNDV010014002.1:173835-177882 GCA_905221635.1 Symbiodinium sp. CCMP2456
GAAGCCCAAGTATTACAAGAACCTACGTTTTGGCTGCTTGGTGTGCTAGGAAGTTTAGGAACGAATCTCATGTTAGGGGCATGATGCTCTTGCAAAATATTGAATATTGCCAATGTCATGTATAAACATTCGTGGCTTCTCCCGAAAAGAAGGAGGTCAAAATCCTAGACATTCTGGACTTCAAAGACCAGCCCAAATAATTGAACTCTACGACACATCCGACAAAAGCCCTCATCCTGCTGAAACTCCACAGCCCGAAAAGGCCAAAAGCCAATCCTCTTGGGGTGTAGGGTTTAGGGTTGAGATGTAGGGTTTAAGGTTTACGGTTTAGGGTTTCCCCCTAGAGCCCTAAACCCCTAAAGTTGCCCTAAAGCCCATAGAGGCCCTAGAGCCCTGATGTAGGGGCCCTAATAATTAGAATTGGGTTACATACTGTAGTTATTATACTACGGAACCCTAAGGAACAACGAAGGTAATTGTTTAGGCTTCCCCTAAACCCTAAACCCTAAACCCTAAACCCTAAACCCAAAACCCAAAACCCTAAACCCCAGCTTGTTTCCCAAGACGCCGTGGCAGCGTTTGCTTTCTCAGCCGCCATCTTGGCGTCCGCACGAGCCTCCGCCAGCTCCTGGCAGTGCCCACAGAGCCGAGCACCCCTTAACTCAGGAATCCTAGGGGACATATAATATAACCCAGTGGGTCCATATACACTGCGATTATGGAATTACGCCCCAAAGGACCCCAAAGGACCATCCTTGTTTTGGTTTCTGGGCCCTGAATCCATCATAGTCGTATATATGGACCCTCTGGGTTAAGGGTCTTCTGCGGCAGTATACGTTTCAGAATAAGGGCTCTGTCATCCCTGAATTAGGGAATATATAGCTTAACTGGTCCGGTACAGATCTTCTTATTGTAATTCCATGTACACATTTTAATCAAGGGGATAGTGGGCTCTCTTTGTAGTTCAATAAGGGTTAGGGTGTAGCCCTGTGCGGTTTCGGGTCGGAAGGCTTCGAGGGCTTCAGGATGAGAATTGCAAGCTTTGGATCTGGGCTGCATGTGGTTTAGGGTTTAGGGTTTACGGTTGTGTCAATTAGATTCCCTTTTAGGGTCCTTTTTATAGGGGTGCCGTACTAGTTTGGTGATCTACACCGGGACCCCATGAAGTACGGTATAACTATGATGCAAGTAGACGTGCTTGACATCATGCTATTCGGGGTTCAGGGCGCAGAGTTTAAGCCATGGTGCTTTTGCTTCCAATCAGGGCCCCGGATCTACCGGCTTGTTGCAGGTAGGGTTTAGGGTTTAGGGTTTAGGGTTGCAGGTATAGTTCTAATGAGCCCCAAACCCGATTCTTGTTATTGAGGCCCCTACATTAGATTCTACTGTTAGGGGCCTCAACAGAATCGGGTTTAGGGCTCCTTTGTAGTATAACTACACTACGGAACCCCAGGCAATAATATCTGTAATTATTTAGGCCCCTATCTCAAGGGTCATCAGAGGCGTGTGTGTGTGTGTGGGGGTGGGTAAGTGTGTATGCCTGTTCATGTTACCCTAAACCCTCAACCCGAAAGCCTAAACCCTAAACCCTAAACCCTAAACCCCTAAACCCTAAACCCTAAACCCTAAACCCTAAACCCGAAAGCCTAAAGCCTAAAGCCTAAAGCCTAAACAATTGAAACCTGGAAGCTGCTGGGTAAGGTCCGAATGCTTCTTTTCGACAGCTTCATAAATTGAAACAAGAGTCTGTAGACCAAGCTTTTTGGCGCAAGTGGTACACCTGAAGCTCACATTCCTGAAAACTCTACGCCTTACAAGCCCTAAAGCCTAAGATCGAAGTTCCCCCACACTCATGTCCCAAAGGCCAACAACCCTAAACCCTAAACCCTGAACCCCTAAACCCTATACCCCTAAACCCCAACAAAAGGTTGCAGCAGTCCTTCTTGGCCTCCACTTCGTGCTGGCGCGCCTCCTCGACCATCTTCTTCATCTTCAGGCAAGTGGTTTAGGGTTTAGGGTTTAGGGTTTAGGGTTTAACTCAAACCCCCTGCAATACTTCTGCTCAGAGTATGAACACCCTGATTACTACAACTCGCATTATTCTAACATTACGATTACGATTGCTAGTATTGTCTTTAGTATGATTACTATGAATATTTTTGCTCCTATGATTATGATACTTAATGCCATTTATGGTATTATGTTTATTCCAAGGGTGGAGTTGGGTTTCCAAAGCAGCCACTTTCAAGCGCTGGTGATCAGGGGGTGGGGTTTGCACTTTCGGGGGGGTGTCTGGCTAGGGCTCCAGTTACCTAAAAAAGGGGTTACTGGGCTATCTTCCATATTATGTAGTTAGAGTAACCTACGGAGCTTGAGGGGAGTTCTTCGGAACTGATGTCAAATATCTGCAACATCGAGGCTTGCACCTAAAGTTTTCCGAAAACCTACCGAGAGTAGTCAAGATACCCTTTCCTAGAGGCTCCAAATAGACTCCCATTATGGAATTAGGTCCCTAAAGCCATAACAAGCATGGTCTTTTGGGACCAAGTTCCATAATGGGAGTCTATTTGGAGCCTCTAGGTTTGAAAGGGACATGACATGCACCGATTCTACTACAATTTGGGCTCATGGCCTCCTTCTTCGAGCATGTCTTGTAGCAACTTTTGCAAGCCTTCCAGAACCCTAGGCTCCAAACCCCCCAAGCCCCAAACCCCTAAATCCGAAACTCTAAACCCCTAAACCCCTAAACCCGTAAACCCTAAACCCCTAAACCCCTAAACCCCTAACCCTAAAAACCGCTAACCCCTACACCCTGAACCCTATAAACCCCAAACGCTTCAAGGAGGCCTTTTGGCTGCTCTGGCCATCGGCATCGGAGGCGCCACCCCAGTCGGTGGCCCAGTTAATCATCTCGGTGGGAGCGGCGGCGTCCTTGACTTGCTGGCTTCTTGCAACAGACTCAATAAGTTTAATCGGAGTTACATAACAAGGAACCCATATTATTTGCAATAGATCCCTGTTCTGGAAACTTGAACTCGACTCCTTCACAAGAATTCAGCTTGCGAGGAATGTCCGGTGCCCCTGAGCTACTTCAGGGTCAAGGGTTTCAGCGCCAAGGAGTGTTTAGGGTTTCGGTCTTAGGGTGGCAGGGGTTTTGTGGTTTTGCAGCCTTCGGGCATTTTGGTTGGAATAGCTTGCGCCTCCCATCCCGTAGCGTGTTGCGTGTCGAAAGGGCCGCCAACATGACGCCTTAATTGGAATAGGGTTTCGGGACATGTCTTGCACAGCTAAGCTGAGCACCACCCAAAGATACTGCTAATGTAGGAACCTGATGAAAAAACCCTGGCCCTATACCAATAAACAGTGGATTCAAAACTAATACGAGCCCAACGTTTAATAACCGGGTTCCTATATTAGCATTATGAATCCCTATGCCCTAAGCCCTTATAAACCCCAGTCATGAAGGACCTATACTAATGATCCGTGTTCTGAAGCCAACCCCCCGTGTCGGTCCGCAGCATCAGCAACAGTGGACAGCGTGACGAAAATCAGGGCCATGATGCGCAACATCCTGCAGTGTACGTAGGGCTTGCCTTGACCTCCCAAAACCCACCTCTTTAAGGATTCATATAAAGAAACCATAATAAGGAACGGTGAAAAGGTAGGCTATTTGGGGTTAAGGTGGGGTTTACCTAGACTCAGATTGGCAATAACTTTTCTGGCTATGTCATTTATGTTGTCTTCTTACTGTAGGATCCTCCCCAGCATATAGGTTGACCAAAAGAAGGTACTAAAGGGTACTGCAGGGATTAGGTAGAGCTGTAAGTTTTTTAAGTAGTGTAAAAATAACAACCTACTCTCCAAAAGCTTAAGATGCCGATATAGCCAAATGGCTACAAGACGTCTGCTTTTGGGCCAGCTAGCGTTTCGTCACCCAGAAACCCACAACGGAAGACAAACTCGAAACCGAATCCCGAAACCCCAAAACTGTATGTATGTATGTATATATATATATATGTATATATATATATATACGTACATGTGTGT
>CAJNDV010014003.1:0-15873 GCA_905221635.1 Symbiodinium sp. CCMP2456
TATTGTTATTATTGTTATTATTACTACGACTACTACTAGTAGATAGATATGTAGTTGGATAGTTAGATAGATAGGGTTTCGATAGGATTAGCATTAAGTTTGGGTAGACTTGAGTAGCTTAGACGGTTAGATGAAAGGAGATCCGATTAGATGGGAAGTGCAGTTGCATGTGTCTGGCTGCATGTGCAACATCAACTGGAAGCATCAGAGAAGCAATGGCAGAAAGAGTGATACTGCAGAAGATTGCCTGCTTGCAACTTGTGGAATGCAGCAGCACAACATGTGCCCCCCCCCCCCCCCGTGGTCTCAGTCAGCAAGAGAGATCCGAGCGTGTTCATGATTTGGCTTCGAAGTGCTGCAGTTGCGCGTTGGCGACCCCGCCTTGACACAACCCTGCAGGAGGTGAAAGACCTGCTGGGCCGGGTAGAGGCCAGGACGGAAAGACGCCGTGCAAGCTTCACAATCACCTGGTGCACTGCTGCCCAGCCATTTCGGCAGGTTTTCGTTTTGGATGAGTTGGATGAGTTGCTTGGCTATCAAGTCGGCTTCAAGTTAACCTTGATGTCAATGCTCAAGAGCGCGGTCTCTCGTCGAGTCCATCCTAGGCTTTTGCCAAAGCGCAAATACGTCGGAAGGAAGCTGGCTAGGCCTGTGCTGCAGCGACACCGATTGCACAGGGAAGCGGCATGCTGCCGGAAGTGCGGTAGCATGGTGAGATTATGTGAGATTTTCAACAGGTAGCTGTGATGTCGATCCCTGCCATGCGTGCAGTGGCATGTCGGTGTCCACGGTCCGCGACAGGTATCAAGATCCTGGGATGTGGCCGGCAGAAGGGCTTGTGAAGCGTTTGATGAGGTCCCTTGCTCTTTGTGTGCAGTGCCACTGTGGCTGTTCAAGCAGAGCGAATCTGCTCTGGCACGTCAGGAACAACGAGCGAGAGACGCTTCAAGTGGTGGCAGCCTCCGCCACCGCTTATCGCTCAAGCCGGTTGAGGCGTCGATCCGTAGCTCTGTTTGCGCATTGCGGGGTAGTCGACGCTGTTGCCGCTGCTTCCTACATGGACAGGTTAGAGAAAGTGCTGAAACAAGACAAGCTGAAACGCTTTCCGATCCCACTGCCGCGACTGGCGGCTTGTCCAGATTTGACACCATTCTCCGTCGTTGAAGCTTCGTTGCTTGCCTGTTTCGAGATGAGGATCCGCAACGCAGCTCTGCTGCCAGCTTGGAGGCCGGATGAGAGCGTTTGCCGTGCAGTTTGCGTGCACATCTGCTGACAGGCGGCAGCAGCGGCACGTGGTGTCGTCGAGGACGCGTTCTGTAGGGCATAGGGTCTCAAGAATCAAGAAATACAAAATCGAAAGTGATGTAGACGTGGCTCGACCCACTCGGTCCCTCCTAGACTTCTGGGCGATGTAGAGATTTCAATCACAACCAGTCACGGGCAAGGAGACTCCACAGTGCCAATCTGCTCTAGGAAAATCCACATTCGGAAAGCAAAACATCGGCTAATCTAGGCCAAACATCGCCTTTGGGCTCCAACATGCTTTTTTCCAGGCGAAGACCTAGGTTCAAGTTCCGGAAATAATGAAAAGTGTTTTTTGCAGGGAGCGCTGTGTTCCAGACGTTTTAAGGTCCCTTCGGGCTTGTCGCTGGAATCTCGCACACAAGCACGTAGTGCATGGACACGTACAACACATCTTGCCACCCGACGCTAGAGCATTCCAACATCCTTCTAGAAATACAGTCCGATGTCGCTACTAGGATGATGAGGAAGAACGTCAAGCGCTTCTTGGATTGCAATTGTGCAGGCCTGCAGGTCATGAACGTTTTTTTTGAGACGATCGCATGACGGGCCTCGTCTCACGTCACGGACCACGTTGATCTGGCTGTTCACCACAGCATGTCAGGTTGGATGAAGAGGCCCGGGAGAAGCAAACCTATCGTGCACTCCCAGCAGCTCGGCAAGACTGGCTGACAAAGTAGTGAAATTACTCGAGCTCGTGCGGAGCAGCTGACATACCGTGACTGCCCCACCTGTTCTGGTACAGTCGCACACATTTCACCTGTGCAGCGTCTTTCTGGCAATGTATCGACTGAAATCCGCACTGTGTGTAGACATTGCATCGACAGCAGGACTTCCTGAAGTAATGTGCTGTCGTTTCAGTTGGGTCTTATTGCATTCTTAATGCAGTACTTCTTGGGATTGTCCCTTCAGTAGCTGAGTCGTGGCCAACAGAAAGTGTTCTTGTGTGCTCTCAGCAAGTGCCACGTTTGATTTCGGTTCGTCTCAATTTCTGGGATGGGTCTTGAACGCTTTCCGTTTCGTGCGGTTCAGAGCGGTCTCCGCTTCGGTGCGATGATCCGATCCGGCTTCATGGTGATTCAGTGAGTGGAGGAGGGAGTGCGCTCTGGGAGGACAGGAGTTGGAGAGAAGGGTGAGTTTTCAGATGCGGTTCGGTTTTGCGGGTCGCTTCGGATGTTCCCACGGTTCATGTGGGTGGACGGTTCCTGGCGGTTGGGTTGCAGTTTGCTGTTTGGTTCGGGGCCTTTCCGTCACCACAATACAATTACAGCAACATGGATATGCTAGACCTGCACTGCAGCTCCAGCTGCGCTGAGGCAGGCATCCAGCATTTCACTTGGAAGGCAGGCCAGTGAGCATACCAGCATAGTTCGTGCAGTCACTGAAGTCGGCGCGACCTGCTTGATGCGTGAGAATTCTGCTGTTTGCGTGGCAACGACAATGTGAAGCGTGTGAACTTGTCATGCATTGTTGAAGGTTCCTCTCAGTGGCAGCCACGCTGCAGGGCTTAGTGCTGCTTTGGATCTTTTACGGCCGCAGGCAAGTGTCCTTCCAGTCCGATGGCCTGACCTTCCATTTGCCGGACAAGTTGTTGTAACGGCATGCTGTGCGGTTCAGGCTGCCCTCGTGTTCGTTTGCCCCAATGCTGGGGAGACGGTGAAGAGTGTGGTACAGGAGCGATGCAGATTTGCCCGTGTCAGCTGCACCTGGCTCCGCGATTGCCACATGGGTGCACCATGCTATGTCACTCGTGTTCCTGGGCTCAGGATCTCCAGACAGCAGGGTGGTCGGGTGCAGATGCTCTTACACGCCTGTTCCGTGGCAGCACATTAGTTTGGATCCGATCGTCGTGCTACAGTACTTGCTCTACGGCGGCGTGAAGACGTCTCACAGAGTGGTTCCAAAGCCGGTCATTTGTGCTGGCAGTGTGTCCGGAGCACAACAAGACACGGCAAGGTAGCAGCGATGGTTTCAGGCAGCAGACAGCGGACCGTTGAATGCTGACCTCGTCTGCAGATTGCGCTTCCGTGCGACTGCCCAAATCACTTCATTCCGAGAGGAGAGTTCTCTCTATTCTCTGTTTAATTGCGATTTATACATTCTCTGCAAGCAGAATGCAGTATCACCAGGCGTGCACACCATCTGTAGCAAACCAGCCGATTTCAAAAGTCTAGAAGTTACTTTTTGCTTGCCTCCGATGATTCTCAACGCATTGTCGTTCTGACACGACGGTCGGCTGTGCTCGTGTGCTCCTGGATCCTAGCCCACTACATAAGATGGCATGCTCTGATAGGGGGGAAGAAGCAGGGATGGGAGCAGTGTGGTGCCCCGAAATCACGACTTTCCACTCTCCGCTGCACTCTTCCCTCGGAGCGAAGTCATGTCTGTCCCCACCACCAGTTGTTTCACAGAACTACATGTCGCATATCTCTCTGAACTTTAACCCACCTCCCTGTGTTGTGTGAGTGCCTGCGTGCAGGCATGCGCATACATGCATATAAACATATATATATATACATATATATATATATATATATAAATGTATATAAATAGACAAAAAAACAAATAAATTAATAACTAAATAATCCTTTCAGTTTGCGAGGGTCTGGATTGGGGGGCTTCTGGCAGCCGAAGATGGGAAGGTCTGGAATGGTCGACGGTACCAATTCAGACCCTGGTTGGGAGACCAATCTAGACCTTCGTCGTGTGGCAGCATGTTGTCACATGTTGTGCATGTTGCACTATCTTGTGGCAGGAGGCTGAGAAGGCACCTTTTGTTAAAAGGTAGAGACTGCCTTGTTCATTAGGTTTGTCAGTCAGTATCCTCCGACTTGGAGCCCGGGGTTTCTGAGCACACCAATTCTTGTCCCTTAATCACTCATACACTATCGTGTTGGCTTCGTCAGAAGTGTTGCAGGTAGCTTATTCATGTGCAAACAAACGCCCGGGACTCACACCGGCAGTCCGTATTGCCCCCCACCGACGACGGAATGTGAGAATGTTTGACATAGGTATGTGGCATTCCCTGATCCCTCCTAAACCCGTCAACATCCGATGCAAGGTCTGTGTAGGGCTAGGGTCTGGAAAGGGTCGCGTAACCCCTGGGCAGCCAACCATAACAGACCCCGGAAAAGGTCTGATATAGTGGTTGCCAATAGACCCCTCTACAAACTGAGGGGATAATATATATATATATATATATATATATATTAATATATATATATATATACATATATATATATATGTGGGTGTGTGCGTATGCGTGTGTGTATATATATATACATATATATATATATATACATATGCCTGTGTGCGTGAGTGACCGAGTGATTAGTCGCAGAGCGAGTACGTCACAGGGTGTGCGCCATGAAGTCGCTAATTATTTGCATGTTTTGGCCCAGATGCCAGCCACATCGCCCACGTGTACCATGAGGCCACCCCTAGTTCCCTCTTACTGTACCCAGTTCTACAAGCATGGTCATATCTCTCAACCCGTACCCCTTCATCAGCTTGACGAATTCAACTGAGAGAAAGAGTTGACCTGCGAGCGTCCCACAAGTTGAAGTGATACGTTTGACTGTCTCACAGACTGAAGTCGTATCTCTTTCTTGCTGTTGCAGGCTTGAAGCTGATGCTTGTTCTATCTCCAACTTTCTGAACTTTTTGGTTCCATGCCGTGGAGCCCGTGCTTGCCGTCTTCTTGTCTCTTGTGTTGGGTCTCTTGGTTCTTTGCCCTTGCATTGTGAATTGCTCTTGGCAAGACCAACATTCATGCGGCGAGATCTTACCAGCCTGGACAATGGGGCTGGGGGTCTCAAAAGCGGGGATTCTACGTGCTTGGCCCCAGCAGAGCAGGCAAAACCATGCCGGATTGACAGATGGGCGGAGCAGGGTTCATAAGCCCAATTACTTTTTCGATGCCTTATGCTCCAGCACCCGATAGGGGTTACTAGTATCCGTCACATGCAGCTTACAGCAGTAAGCCGAGGCTGTTTCCCGATTCGCGAACTGTGTCGGGGAAGGCTTCGAACCAGAGGGGCGAGGCAACGTGGCACAGCTAATGCTTCTCGCTCTGCACCGCTCTGTGCTTTGTCAGAGGGTTTGTGACTTCCAAGGCGAGGCTTTCGCACATGTTCGCACGAGGATGTTGTGTACACCGAGCTTGTTGTGCGGATTACATCACACTGGCTTCGAGCAAGTGCTGAATCCAACATGACTCACACGGTCTGGGTTAAAATATCAGGTTTGGAAAAAGGAGCACGACGGCATGCCTAGAGATTCTTGAGCAGTCACGGCTTGCTGAGCCTTCATGCGCTCCAGAATGTGGCTGTACCCATGTGCGACTACTGCGCAGTACACTGGGCGATGTTTCTGCTTCCTAAGCGCTTCGCTGTTCATTTTGCTGTACTTTAAGACACAGACACTGTCATTGGATTGACATGGACATGTGCGGACCGAGCATCAGCTGGAGTGCATGGAAAACGTGCCGAACAAGTTCAGATATCCACAGATGGATCGACGAGCACAAGAAGCGATGCGGCGCAAAGACTCGTCTTCACCGCGAAAGTTTTAAGCATGGTGATCGCCTGGTAGTAATCCAGGCGCTCAGGACAACTCCGCGAGTTGAGCATGTGCATGTGGCGTGCTCCGAGACGCTGATCAGGCGAAAGGTTGGAGAAGCGCCAACAGGCTTCTGGATGTTCGGGACACTACGAGGCATGCCTGCGCATGCCCGCATTTTCATTTGCCAAGTTCTCAGATTCACCTGAATGTTCGGAGGGTGTGGTGGAAGTGCTTGATCTAGCTAGTCTGATGGTAAAGGGAACCTCCACAGTGTGCTGCCTCCAATCCTACGTTCCGTTGGTGCTTGATCTGGAGAGCTTAGCCCTTTTTCCTCCTGAAAGAACTGACTGACAGAGAACTGTAGGATACTGTAGGATGACCACTCCAGGCGAGGCTACATCGATGAGGGCGACTTCTATCGTGAGGCAATGAGGAAAATCAAACAGAATGAACGGCTACTGAGAGTACGGCTACTGCGTATCTGCGCAGGGCTTACACGATTTTCATTTTTACACTGCCCTCGCTGTCGTTGAGGCTCCCATCTTCGTTAGTGCCGAGGCCAAAAACCGATGCCACTACTTGTATTTCCAGCTTGAAGTTCTGAAGCGAATCTGAGTTGTGCACAATATGGTTTTGTAGTATAAAGGATGATTAGGGATTAAGCAACAGAGTCGGAACAGGAGTCTGTTCGCGGACTGCACCTCGATGCCGTGGAGGCGCTGAGGATCAGGGTCGCCCATGCTGAGCTTCAGGATCAGGGTGTTCACGAGCGATACTGGAGGCCGTGTTCATCCTGGGGCTGCCAAAAAGCGGAGCATCTTACGTTCATATGGCCGGCACGTCAGAGAGAGTTTTTTTGCTGTCGGTTCCGGAATCGTGCTGAGGGCCGAAAGTCTGTTTGGCTCAAATGCCCGCGCAGGCTATGACTTGCCCTCGGACCCACAGTTATACAAACCGACGGCCTGATTTACAAAGCTTTCCGAGTCATCCAACAAGAGCGAAGCAGCGTGGCAGCGAATGTCACCCATTGTACGGAGTAGCAGATGACGAGGTAAGTCACATCGGCCTTTCTTGCATAGCCCCGGCAACCTGTAAACTGACCGTGATCCCATGCCCCTACGCATTGACCGTGCCGCGACATGGGTCCGGGACCCAGGTCAGGTTCAAGTCTGTCCCCTTTGGCAGATGACCTGAGGTTCGAAGCCATGCCTCTGCTCCTCAGCTCGAAGATTCAGTGTATACTCATGTCTTGCAGATAGTCTGCAGCTGACCTCCAAGGCATTGTTAGGGTCGACTTTGACTGTCCAGGCGAAGGCCAGGGATCGCTCTCTGTGACAGTCCCACGAACCTGACAAGTGAATTCTGATAGCAAACATTGAGCCTTCTCCCGTCCCACGTCAAGAACCAGCGGTCCTGCGAATCAGGGTCCATGGGGCCTGCGGGTTCAGGCCTGCATCGCGGGGCCCGCATATCAAAAGCTGGAGTAAGGAATGGGCGCACGATCATATTCTAGTCTTCCTGACTTGGTTCTCACTCTTCAGCCCTTTTGCAGTCGCAGCCATGCAGACTGCAACAAGTCGTGAGGGATCATAATTTAAGCATCATCGGCTGGAAGGCGACCGCGGAAGCTGCTGTGGCTCTGATGCCTTCTACCGGAACCCTGGCTCAGATTATTCTCCATTACCTGCAACAGATCAGTCAGAATGCGTTCACAAGCAAGATGTGACGGAACATATCGTAACAAGCACATGTTCACCTCCGTGTGTTGTCGCATATCAGGGACACATTCTTGGACGAGGATGCGGTTGGAGAGGCGGGGCACAGCATTCTCCACATTGTGCACTGGGACTCTTTGCAATGAATGTGTTTCTTCCTACAGTCAAAAGACCCGTGACTTCATCCCTGTAGACATGCAGCAATGCTTTCGGTGCAATCAACACGTCTTCATTGCTGTGCCGATGTGTGCATGCATGTCACTCGTTCAAATTGATGTTGCAGAACCGTTGAACACGAGCATCAACACAACTTTTGGTCCAAATCAAGTTTTCCGTCTTTTGTGGCAGCCATGCAATATGATGGAGAGTGCTCTTCACCCACTAGCGGCCTGGGAGAGGTGGGTACGCTGTACACAAACTGAACTACAGTCTTGATCCACCAACGACAAGAAGAAACGGCAGTTCGCCGATTCCAGCAAACTCAGCTTGACAGCCTTCAATGCCCAATCCGAGAAATCCAGCAAGAAACCAGTGAGACAAAGGAGACCTTAGCAGAGTTGCCACGGAAGTTTCAAGAGTTTTTAAGTATGGCGCATTGTTTCACACTACCTAGCAGTCAGCTGCCACCTACTCAGTTGGTAGCATCGCAGACTCGAGGATAAAACAGGTGCGGAAAAATAACTACAGCTTTAATGTGCTTGCATACAGTTATTGTTTGCCAGCAGTTTCCTGTATCGTTGCATATCATGTTTGCTTCAACAGCTCGTTTTTGTCTCAAACAGTAACATTGCCCCTCAGTGTCTTTGTCTCTCGTCATGACGTCCACGGAAGCCATCCGTATTTTGATCGAAGACATCACTGTGGAATCAAGAAATCAGCTATATCGGATTCTACTTGATCATAGCACGCCGTACACTTCGTGATGTGCTTGCGCGACAGATTGCAAGTTGACACACAAAGGACCACTGAACACCATCTTACCACATCAGTTTCCAGTTCGGGATCCACAAATCGATCCAGTGTTACCGCTACAGAGTCAGCACTGCTGAAGCGCAGTCTTACGTGGTCTCCAGTCGTTACTTTCATCGGCAATTCATCGTCATACGGAGATGTCGATCCCTCCGCTGGTCATGCAGATACCTCGGCAAATTCGTCGACGGCAGTCTATGCAACACAAGTACCTCCTCCTACTCCTCCTCCACCTGACCTTCTTCCTCGTCCTGCTGTTCCGTTCCGTCCTCCCCCTCCCGTTACCTTGTCTTTGACACCTGTTTCTTTTCCCCTTCCTCCTCCCCCTCTTGCTCCTCCTGGAGATGTTGGGTCAAACCCAACTACGCCGCATGTTGTAGCAAGTCTATCTGTTGCAGTTACAAAGAGTACCGCTACCGGAGTAACTCCGATGCAGAAGCAAGTGCCCAGGGTAAAGAACGGGATCTGTCCTAAGTACAGATGCCAGAAATGCTCTTTTAACAGTCAGCAGTTTGATGCGTCTTGCAAATTGCAGGTCAGTTCAATAGTTTACGCCATTTCCAGCATCATGCTTTGAAGCATGTTCCAAGGTTCGCAGTGATGAGTCATGTTTATTGATGCAAGGTGGTAGCTTGTTGCTCTCAAGGTAGTGCCCGTATTTCTATCAGTCATGGATCGACAAATGATGGATGACAATCGCTGGTCGCATGTTACACAGTGCTCTACTGCACAATGTTGGAACTCCTAGGCACATCTGGGATGTTTGTTCTTAATCGGCGATTACGATTTACAGATTGCCCCATCAGGTGTCATCGAACATGTGAGTCATGCAAAGGTCGATGCTGTTTCCACAGTGGTTCCATTTCACGAGAGGAAAGACGTCAGCATTACGGACCCCAGCAATGCTTCCTTCACGACAATGCCGCCTACAACCACCTGTAACTAACAACCAATGTTAGTAGATTTGCAGCGTGCACCGGAAAAACAAGAGTGACCTAATACTGTTTTGTCATTGCAATTTCCTAGTAACGTGTGTCACTACAAGCTCATGGTGCTCAGATGATTGTTGTTCTCAGCAGCTTTGTATCAAACAGAAGTGGTGACCATCCGCAGCAATTAAACATGTCGTGGAGCCAGCGCGATGGTAACAACTGGTGGGGTGGGGGATGGAACAACAATTCCTGGGACTGTCATTGGAGTAACAAAAACAGTGATCAAAAGCAACCTGCCATGCCAAAACGAAAGAAGCCATCCGGCGACATTGAGGAACTTGCTTCGCCGCAGGGATACAAACAGCAGGACTTTCCATTTATTCTTCAGCAAAAGACAGGATATCATGATGCACAAGAAGTGTATGGTCTCAAGTTCCCGGCGAAAATATTGCCTACTATGTGGGCTGCGGCAACACAGCACCCCTTCGCCGGTCGTGATATCAGAGATGTGGGCCTGCGCAAAGTATGTTGTCGTGAACTCGACAATTACCACATTCGTTCATGTGCCAACGGGCGGTACCTCAACGTGATCTTTGCACGTAGCATCAAAGGGAGTGTCCTCATTCAGTCCTTACTAAGAGCCACTATGGATATTGACCAGTTGGCAGCAGCCTACTGCAGTTCAAGGAAGAGATCATGCTGCTAACCATATGCAGGTCTTTTGTCCTGTTCTGCACCATCATGTTCTTAAAGCGACTTCTGGTGACCCTGACCCGTACAACAAACGTAATATGACCCCCAGTGCAGCACGAAGTCATTTGATCAAGGTTGCTGCAGTAACAGCAAATGGCTGAAGAAGTACAAATGGGGTATTCGATCACATGCTGAAGTTCCCACATCCCACATCCTGATCAAGGCCAAAATGAAGTTTCTTGGAACTCCCCCCATCATCAACTGCAGATCATTCCCTCTTGCACGCTTGTTCTGTTGCACTGCCTTTGTACTGATGGCAATGATGAAAGATGTCTTTCTCGACTCCTTTGGCAACGAAGCCATGCCCAAGATGTTCAACATACTTCAGCGATTCCGTCAGAAGACTCATCTTAAACATCATTTGATTCGGTAAAATCAAGATCTTGTTGGATTCTTCACTTCCGTTCCAGCTGAACGTACTGAGGGTCCAGTTCGTTTGATGATTGAGCGCTACAAAACTTTGCGCCATAACAGTGATGATATGGTGTTCACTGTCTTTCCGAGGGAAAAGGTTGTCAAACTGCGCATGTTCCCAAACGTGCTTTCTGTGGACGGGCCTTTCATACTCATCTCAAAGACATCCTGAGAGTTTGCGACCCTAATTTAGAGAACTACCCATATATATATATATATGTTCGCACAGATGCAGCAAGTTTGCCAGCGGAGGCTCGCCGCAGCGCCGTTGGCACCAGTTTTTTCCGGTGTTGGCTGACATCGCCATCAAGTGTATCGAACAACAGTGGTTGGAAAGTCTTCAAGCAATCTTACGTCGATGCAGTGATCAGTTCTTTGTCTGTCGCTACGTTGACAATCGGTTGGTAGTATTTCCGGAACAGATCACGCATCAGTCCTGGCTACTGAAACTGTGTGAACTGGATTTCTATCAGAAGCCTGTGGAGCTTGAAGGGGTTGAATCTGGTGAGTTTTGTGGCACAATCCTGCATCCTGCTGAGCATCGGCTTGCTTTTACCATTCCGAAAGAGCAGCGCCAGTTCCAACCTATGAATTCTGCAGGAAGTAAAAGCCACAAGATGCCGGCATTTAACAGCAGAATTTGTCTGGCATCTCGATGCTCCTATCCGCGATCCCAACAAGAACAGAATATCGAGTCAATCTGCATGCAGCATCTTGAGAGAGGATATCCTAAGCTCAAGCTTGCGCGGATACAGAAGAATTTGTTGAATGAGTTTGTGGTGTTGTGACACAGCTGCCACAGTTCGTGAGCCATGTGTGGACTTACGCCAATTATTGCTACCCCTGAACTAGGGCAGCTGTGTGTGTACCACCCTGGAGGTAAGGGATACAACAAATCATGCAGCGGGGGGACAGGAGCTGATTTGCCTATCCTGTCCAACGAAGCTATGGCAAATCAATGGAAGCACTTGGCGGGGATATGTGTGTACAGTGGGCCGCACAATATCACACCCGCAATGCTGTTGTTTCTGCAGTGGCCGATGATGAGGATTTCTGAAGAGTCTGTGCTGAGAGTCTGAGCCGAATGCAGAGTCGGATATGATTTACTATGATCGAAGAAGTGCAAATGAAGAAATGAGAAGATGGTTCTAGCTTGCTAACCCGACATATGACTTCAGTCATATCATGGGTCAATCCAAGTGTCTGTCTGTCTGTCTGTCTGCCTGCCTGGCTGTCTGCATGCGTGCTCGTGCGTAGACTTCTGATACAATCACCCGCACCGCACTTATTGACATGTGGACGTTGGTGTGTTGCACTGACATGACCACCCTGCCCACGGATTCATGAGAAGTTTCGGCAAGGAGAGCATCTCCAACTTTGCATGGGAGCAAGCCCGTCTGAAGTCACTGAAAGGCCGCTGTTGTTCGCCAAGTGAGACAATGGAAGGTGAGAGTTTAAGCAGCACGAAGTTCGGTCCTATTCGACAGGGCAGGTTTTCTTGGACTACACCAAATTCTCGGCTGCGCAGGCTGCCTCCGCTACCTGGCTGCAAAGCACCTCCCTTTCACAGCCTTCGACTTATCCGACACTTGAGCGAGGCCTTCAAGCGCCGCCTCTCTGGAGCGCTTCCGGAGCCTTTCCCCCACAAGGCCAAGAGCGACGCGCGAAAGCGGCAGGGGGCGGATTTGCACTGCCTGTAATGTGAAGAGGAATGTTGTGAGAGACGCAATTGTTTCTGGTAGGATGCTGCTGCACCCTTTAGTGATGGATCGACCAGCCCGGTCAGCAGCATGGTGGCATGTTTGATGTGGATGTGATTATCCAGTCAGGCAGGTGTATCTCAGAGAGGCATGTGCGCATAAAATGCATGCACACATGCATGCCAGCATAGAGGTATTCCTGCCCACACCACCTAATCCGTTCCCCCCCTGGTATGGTGTATACCATATACATCCTCCGGCCGGGATGTTTTCGATCTGGCGGCCACAAGTTGAAACAAAGGAAAACATCGAAAGTGGCACGGAGTACAGTGGGAGACGGTTCAAGTCAAATTGTAGACGCCAGTCAAGTCTGTGCATTTCCTGAACAAAAGTTCGACTCTGAGGTCCTTTCAGTCGTACTTTTTCCGACTGGACCCGAAGCTCGGACTGGCTTGGGAAGACAATGAAGGTAGCTTTGCTGCAAGTAGACCTTGAAAGGGCTGCTGCTCTGTAACAGGATGGTGATTGGACTGCCAAATGAAGAACAGGCAAATTTTGCTGGAGGGCTTGTCGGTTCAGCAGCAAGGAATGGAAGAAAGATGGTTTGCCGCCGAACAGCGAGCCGTACTGGAAGAAGGGCGATGGCGCAGGGTTAGAGGCCTCAATGGATGAAGCCGACAAGCACCTCTAGAGCATGAAGCTGGTGTCAGCCACTTCCGACTATGAAGGTCCGCTGTGGGAGCGATTACAAGAACAAGCGTCAGCATATGACTACATCTGCTGGCCACATGATTCTAAGCTGCACCAGGAAGGTGATGCTCCTGAACCGTTCACTCTTTCTGGCTTGTGGTCGCCTGGGGGATGGAGAGGATTGATAAACCTTCACCCCTGCTGGCCAACATGCTTGCACCCGAACTTGCTTGCAGGAGGCATCAGGGGACCGTCTCGGCAGACAGACACATGGGCTGCGTCTCTCCAGTTTCTTGCTCGAGGTTCCAAACCTTGGCAGCTCAGGTATCACACGCTGACGGTGGATTCCATTCGCTCTTCAGTGCCGCTTCACAGTATCGTCGGCAGCGTCGTGTTAGCCCCAGAGTCGCGAGTAGTGTGATTTTAATAATTGCACATATGTGGCCGCCGACCTTGCAACAGGTCACTTCATTGCCACCGACTTCACCAAAGAGTGAATGGCGAGTCTCAGCACAACAAAGGTGCGCATTACTCTTCAGTATATGCCTCACAGGAAGTATTGAGCCAGAGCGCAAATAGCCTAAAGGTACTCCGGCTGCGCCTGGTAGACCTGGCGGGCTGCCGTAAGCTATTTCAACCGTCGGCATATATTCCTGTCCACGTTATGGTTAATCATTATTAATGTACTGTAATTTCAGTTTGCACTCTCTCTCGCTCTCACGCTCTCGCTCCAGTGCGTCGTCCGTCTCCCCGTCATTGGTTCCTTGTGCTTGAAATCTCGTGTCTCAGCATGCGGGTGTTCCGTGCATCCGCATCTTTTCTTGTTGCTTGTCTTTGCATGTGACTGGAAGCATGAATTGCTCCATTCCGGATTGCAAGGATCTTCACTTGCGAATGCAAGGGCATGCAAGGGTTAGATTTTCCGCGATGCTGCTGGGCTTCAGGTTTCGGCTGCCCGCTGCCCAGGATTCTTTGCATCAACGCGGCTCTTTCAAATTGGTGCAAGATTTCTTGGTGACCGTGCTGTGGGCACGGTAGCATGCTTTTCCCCACGTGGAAGCTGCGCACAGAGACATGCCGAGCTTGAAGGTCATGCTGCCGCATTACAACCCAAAGAATCCCTGGGCCAAAGATGAAGGTGGGTGCAGTAGCTTGGCAGGGTGTGAGAGATGCGGGACAACGATTCGGGTCGCCGCCCGCCCGTGTAGAAACCATTCGAAACCGTTTCACCGTGCAATGCTTCTGCTCAAGCGCTTGAAGGATGCTGCTTTTTCAGGGGTGTGCGCCCCCGCTTTGTTTTGGAACAGAAAGAACAAAGAAGCTTTTTGAATCTCAGGCTATGTTGGATTCTTCGAGATCACTAACGAGACGGCGGGGCGCTCATTCATGCTCTCTTAGACCAAGCGGTCTGCAATCGCCGAATCGCGACCTTCGACGAGCAAACTTACAGGTTTTTGAGGGTTTCGCGATTTGGCATATGGTGCCTACTCTGGACCTTTGCGGGTACATGCTTGCGTGCTGCTGTTTGAGAGACTTTTGTCTCGAAATCGAGGTGGCGCAGGTTAATAGTTCTGCGCCGCCAGCATGTGCGACTTGTTTGCATGTTTGGGGGAAGGCACCCGAGGAGGTCGTAGCAGTGGCAGCGGCAGCGTCGTAGAGATGTCATGTCGCAGCTTCTTGTAGTCAACACTTCGAAGTTCGAAGGCCCGCCTATGGCGATGGCCCACTCATGTGCTTCGCGTGCTTGGGAAGCCTTTCCTGCCGAAGGTACGGATGTTCCGCAAATTCTGCGAAGGCACATCATGCAACTCCCGAGTGTTCATGTGATCTCCTTTTGGGCTTGCCATGCAAAGAGAGTCAAGTCAGCAATGGGGCACAACAAGCTACAGTTGGAGAGACAGAGAGAGAGCGCGAGGGGGGGCTTACCACCTCCCTCCCCTGGCCTGGTAAACAGAGAGAGAGAGAGAGAGGGGGGAAGGCCCTCGCGTTGTTAGGGTGTTTTCTGGTTGTGGCACAATGCGGGGGATCAGCTCTTGTCATTGCATAGTCGTCCGGGCCTCAGTTCTGCAGTGTGCTGTTGTTTCTTTCGTGCCGTAGACAGAACCCTTGCAACTGACGTGGGAGCAGCACCGTGACCCTTTTTGTTTCGGGGGAACCAGGACTCAGCTTGTGGTGGCAAACCGTAGTTCACGTATGATAGCTCTCTAGGGCTCCATGTATGCGCTGTGCCTTTGTTTCCATACGCATCGCCACCACTCTGTTCTGACAGCTCCGAATGGTGCACAGGGGAACGTTAGAGTAGGATGGAGTGCACCCGAACAACCCGCATTTTCCTGTACTTCACTTTTGCTGTGGCTGACGCGGGGGACGAGAGCCTGTCGTGACGTTTCAATTTTTGACATGCGGGGGATTGCAGAGTGCTGCTGTTGCTTTCGTACCATAGACAGAGCCCTCGAAACCGACGTGGGAGCTGCACCATGGCCTCCAACTCGGGGGAGATCAGGACTCAGCTTGTGGTGACGAACCGTGATTCACACATGTTAGCTCTCTAGGGCTCCGTATGTGCGCTGTGCCCTTGTTTTAATACCCATCGCCGCCACAGAGTCTTGAAGAGCTCGGAACGGTGTCCAAGGGAAGTGTGTTATGCTGACTAATGCGGGGGACTAGCGGCTGTGCATGTTGTGGTCACTCCTGTGTTGTTGTAAACTCCTTTGCAAGTCGGCGTAACTGTTCCTATGCATGTGTCTACAGTGAGTGTACGATCGTCAACTCTTTCAGCGAATAGATGTATGGCTTTAGCTTTTGACGTTCTACACTCTTTTCTCACACCCCTGC
>CAJNDV010014003.1:17590-34034 GCA_905221635.1 Symbiodinium sp. CCMP2456
CACACACCCCCACACACACACACCCCCACACACACACACCCCCACACACGCACACACGCACACACGCACACACGCACACACGCACACACGCACACACGCACACACGCACACACGCACACACGCGCACACGCGCACACGCACACGCGCACGCACACGCACACGCACTCACGCACAGCACACGCACACGCACACGGCACACGGCACACGCACACACCCACACCCTCAGTTTCATAGATGTGGCGGCCAATAGTATGCATCGCTAGAGACTTGGCCCCTCGATGACTATTGCCCGGCATGTTGTTAGCATCGCGGTCTGAGTGATGGACTGAGTGAAGGTAGTAGCCCCCACTCATGCAGCCCGCCTGCTGAAGTAGTCTTTGACTGAGCCGACAGTGATCATGAATCTGCGTTTGTAGGAGTGCATACCGTCGCCGCGACACCTCAAAGAAGAAGGCAAGCAGGGGTGGAATTTGCGCGTGAAACGGGCATGCCGTGAGAAGACTGCACCCCATAACGAGGACATGGATCCAGGACTGCTCCGAGCTGCAGGATGGTGTTTGAACCAAGCCGAGCCTTTCAGCACAGTTTTGGTTTCCGGAAAGAATGTCAGTGGGCCCGGAGCTAGCACGGCCCAGGCTCGGTGTCCCAGAATTTTTGCATCAGCACCCTGGCAAGTTCTGCTCGCTCGTTTGTGCCCGTGGCTTCGTTGCCACTGTGTTGCTCCATGTACAACTCCTTAGCCTTACCATCTGAGGTTCAATGGCAAATCGTTTGTTATTGCAGACAGCGGCTGCATGGTGAAGAAGATGCTTGTGTCGTTCTGTTTGCTCTTGAGATTCCCGTCTTGCTTCTGCTGACGTGAAGGGTTCGTGTGCCGTAGCCGGGGTTGCCACTGAAAGCTTTCGGACTATCCAATTGCAGACGAAGTAACCCAGCATCGGAGCTTTTACGATTGGTGTTGTACCTCTTCTGGTAGTCCTGCACCTAGTTCATTGCTGAGACAATGCAACAGCGAGGCGTGTTTCTTCCCCCCAACTTAACATTCGTCCTTCGGAGTGGAAATACAGAGGACTAAGCAGAGATCATGATCATGCATTGACCCGAGCCCGAAAGCTACGATCCTACTAATGGGAAGAAAGGAACTGACAGAATCACTTCGCTCGTTCGCGAAAATACCCAAGTGCGAGAATCAGTAGTTGATACTTTGCGGAAGGCGTTGGCAGAGACATTTCCTCACAAGCTCTTATGTCCTGGACATACACGAAACATCCTGGTAGTCTCAAGTGCTTCACAGCATGTGCAGTATGCACGCGGTATCACAGGCTTTGCACGCAGCTTTGCTGTTAGAAACGTCCGTTGTCCTGAGCGGTTCTTCTCGGACATTGCTCAGGCTATGTCATCAAGGATCCTCAGGGCGAATGGTTGGAAGTCGGCCTTAGCCTCAGACCGTCACGGTTCTGTACATGCTGGCACAATCGAACTCACCTTCTCCATTACTATTGGGAGGAAGTCTTGGAGGCAAATTCTGGAGAAATATGGGACCGTCGGACGTTAGGAAGTAATTTTGCACAGTACCTGCAGCAGTTTGCAGAGCTGCAGGCTTGTTAAGCTGCCAAGAGATCTTTGGTGTCTTGTCCTCACACAGTACATGATGTGACGAGTGCTTTGCTGAGATTTAGGATTTGATGTTCGGAAGTTCCCTTTCCTCTTCGTGGATGTACTGTACAACTTCCGGGACTTTATTCCACTGGCCGCTTGGAGCAGCAGATGCCTGGGCGCTGTGGGGCACTGATCCCCACGGCTGCAACCGCTCGCAGCCAGGCGAAGTGTCACTATGGCTTCACCGTCCAGGCAAGCGGCAAGCCTGCAGACCCTAGGAAACTGGGCTACAAGGCATGCCACTTTGGAGAATCTGCCTATGGGTGTGGACCTGGTTGCAGGCCGTTGAAGACGAGGATTTGCCTGAAGGCATCATCTGTGCCTCAGCCGATGCAGCCACAATGTTCCAGAAGACGCGTGCAGCAAGGACATCAGGCATCAGGTGACGTCAGCATGTTGTCAAACCGACAGCCACCATTATAGAATGGCATTGTGTGTGTGTGTGCACCTCCTGTACCAAAGGAAGTCAAGTTTCACTGTAAGCAGGCGGACACACGGAGTGTGCACTGGCTCTGTCCAACCAACCTCCCTTCCAGGAAGCTGTCGGACTGCCGGTCAGCGGGGGGTAACTAAATATTTTTGAATACCCGCTGAATGACGATCCTGGTGTATAAGCCTCAAGTCCCTGCAGCTTGCAAACGGTCGGGGCCCGCAACATAATTGTCGTTATCTGCAGCCATTGGCGAAGGTTGATTCTTTCGCAGGGAAAGCTCCATGGAAGACCCCATACTTTGAAACTAAGGAGTAGCCTCGCAAACATCTTCACCCGAAACATGTTCCTGAAACACTTGCCGAAGTACCCCCCTGACTGCGGCCATTGGCAAAGATTGATGCTCTCGGAGGGAAAGCCCCAAGGAAGACCCCAGACTTGAAGCATCTGTTCATCCTTGTATCAATCCCGCTGTCTGTGTCCTTTGCCATGGCCAACTATCATTCACTTTGTTGGGCAACATGGAGAAGACGGCCAGGAACGCAGCCCTCGCACATCAGTGCTGCAAAGCACAGAACAGACCCACCAAAATCTCACCCAACATCCGAACAACTCAAAGTTCAAAGTCTACAAGGCCCAAGCTTTAGCCAAGTTTATGTCGAGGAGCTAAAGCGTTTTGCTTCCAACATGTCGTCATCCTGGAGTCATCCTCCAATCCGCCGAACCGGGAGATTGAGGCCCTTCCCACTCAGCCGGATGCTGAAAACGCACGCAGCAAACAGTCTTGGGCCCGAAACCGGTAAAGAGATTATGTTTGTATTGCTTGTCTAAATTCTACCGGCGCGACCGGTGTCGTCCTGTACTAACGGAAGTCAAGATTCACCGTAAGTAAGCGGGGGGCAGACCCATCGAAGTTTCACCCAACATCCGAAGAATTCAAGGTTCACGAGGCCCAAGCTTTAGCCTTTTTGTGTAGAGCTGTTAGATAGAGCATGATAGAGCCTTGTGCTCCCGCCATGTCGTCACCCTCCAATCCGTCGAGCCATCAGATTGTGGCCCTTCGTGCGCACAACAAACAGGCGTCAAAGGCCCGAATCCCGCAAAGTGATGTTGTTGGTAACATTCATCTACACTCTACAGGCGCGACCGGTGTCGTGTGCGTGCACCTCCTGTACCAAAGGAAGTCAAGTTTCACGCAACGGACCCAACACTCGAAGAATTCAAGGTTCACAAGGCCTCAGCTGCAATGTCGTATGGAGCAGTCAGAGCCTTTTGTTTCCAACACGTCGTCATCCTCTAGTCCGTCGAACCAGGAGATTGAGGCCCTTCATGCTCAGCCGGATGCAGAAAACGCACAACAAACAGTCTTCAGAAGCGCCCAGTCCTGCAACACAAGTCCTGCAGCAACACAGTCGTGTGCCGCACCTCCGGTACCAAAGGAAATCATGTTTCACTGGAAGCAGCAAGAGGCAAACGTACCGAAGTCTCACCCAGCATCCGAAGAACTCAAGGGTTCGCAAGGCCCAAGCTTTAGCGGTTTCGTGCTCAGCTAGAAGCTGCAACAGCGTGCAGCAAACAGTCGACAAAGGCCCGAATTCCGCAAATAAACGTTGCCTCTAAGATTTATTGAAACTCTGCCGGTGCGACCGGTGTCGCGTGTGTGTGCACCTCCTGCACCAAACAAAGGAACTCAAGTTTCACCGTAAGAAAGGGGACGGAGGGAGTACGGAGGCCAATGAAGCTCCCCTCCGCACTCCAAGACAACCTGCCTGCACGCATCCGCCCTGGGCCCCGGCGAAGGAAGCTGGGGGATGCACTCTTGTCAGCAGATGCAACAATCTTGCACAAACAGCATCCATTTAAGTGCGGATGATTGCTGTTCAAGTGTGTGTATGTTTATGTTGTAGCAGGGCAAAACAGAAGTTCTGCCAGTACTACGTTAGTGGAAACGTTGCAAAGGTGCCTTCCTTGAACTGTTTTCGCACTGCGCCGCACTTGATGCTCTTTGGCTTGCATGTTTCTGCAACGTCGGAGCCGAGGCGATGTGTACATCTCCGGGATCAGCATCACGGAAAACCCCAAGGTAATTGACCCTCCTGAGCCAGGCTTTATTTTGTCCTAGCCACTGCAGCGCATCAAATGAGGGATCACAGTTGCATTTGTGCAATCGTGCCGTGTGTGGCCACCTCAGCAAAGAAAAACAGACTGCAATGACTCACAGCATTGTGCCATGAGTTTCCACCCATTAATGTCCGTTGGGTTGCACGTGCAAGAACAGTTGCCTCTGCCAGGTGAGGTTGGGGTTTGCTTGCGGTGGCGTGTTTTCGGTTTGCTGTTTGGATGACTGGGCCTCGCAGAGATTGTGGCCAGCTCCGATGTACATTGAAGTTTAGCTGGATGATTTTGTCGCCCGGCCGCCGTAGTTGCACAGATCTGCGAGAAAGAGTGCTTTTGCTTTCGCACACGGTTGGCTGATGTTGATTCTCCCCCAGTCTATTTGCCATTCGACCGCGAATTGAGATACATGAGGCCGGTCGAACAGGGCGTCTACCGCACCCACGCGGACGAGCAGTGCTGGTAGCACATGGTGCCCTTCCTGGGCGAGCGGATAAGAGCTTGCCTTTTGCCATGCGATTTGCATGCAGCCTGTGCTGCAGGTCGTGAGCTGATGAAGGTGACGAAGGGTTTTCTGACGGAGACGGGTGTGCAGAAGTGGGAAACTTTGGCCACACCCTGAGACAGTGTGACGGTTGTCGAGGCGGTGCTCCTGTGTTCGGGGAGGTTCCATCGCTTGAGTTTCCGTTGGCGACAGCAGTTTTGGGTTCTGTGTCTTTCCAGGCCTTGGGAGTTTGGAGAGCCGTTGCAATCGGCCATACTTGAAGAAAGCAGCCTTTGTGCATCACTAGTAATCGTCGCGATGACGGAATCCGTGGTAGGACCTTAGATCATGTGGACATGTTCTGTGAACTGTAGGAAATAATTGTTTTCGGTTTCGTGCTCGGAAGTCTTAGTGCCGGCCATGCAGTGAAACAGGAACACACGGGAACACCAGGACCAAGAACTGATTCAAGAAGAAGAGTTGCAAGCCCCACACCAGGCGAACAGATGCAGTTCTTGGCAAAGCGATGGCACATGGACTGACATGAAGCCGGCATCACAAAGGAAGCCTTCTGCCGGCTGTCAAACTAGAAACAGCAAGAACCTGTGCACCCAGACAACTTGGGCTTGGTTTATGCTCAGATGCGAGTGTCACATGGAAAAGATGACAAGGCTGCAGCAATAATGAAACGGTAAGGTCATCAAAGGACACCGTGCGCATTGGAAAGAAAATGTTTGTATCTGATTATCTGTCGTTTCAAACTCAGGGCTGGGGCAGCCCTTCTTTGCAGCAGCCTCAGCGGATCAGCTCATCCACCTGAGGTCGAACCGCAGGTTGCCAGTCAAGCCTTTTCGGTCGACTTGGTAGGAGGGGCTTGCTCGGAGCATCTGCTGAAAGCACAAATGCATGGCTGATCCTGAGACACCTACGGCTTCATTTGGCGGCAGGTCAGATATGGCAAGCATGGCAGATCCAGATAGCAGGCGTACCCGCACGTTTCGCGAGAGATGAGTGGGGGTAGCCTTGAAGCCTGCCGGGAGCTTCATGTTCATGATCTCTGTCCCTTTTCGGTTGCCGATGGGAGTGATTGTGGTTGTGCTAGCAGCTGCCATCCGCCATTTGGTTGACAGCATGAAGGATTGGGCAGCAGCTGCTTTTCCGTCTCATGCCAGGAATGTCAAGACGTGGGTTGATGATCTTTACTCTGGCGAGGACACAGCAGTTGGTCAGTGGATGGTACAGCTTAGCATGTGTCCTCCCGCATGAGCTGCATCAGATATTGTCATTGTCCGTCAAGCTGTGATGTGTTCCTCTGCCCGCCAAAAGCTTTGTGTGTGTGTGTGTGTTATGACATTCAGTCAAGATGGAGGTGTGTTACAGTGTTACTGTTACGATGGCACGCGATGAAAATGTACGGGGATGGCGATGGAGAAAGCATGCACGCTCTCCCGTTCCACACTGAAGTCGAACGCAGCCGTTTCACAGAGAGGCTCAGCCCGGGCACTTGTCCGGAGACAGCACCCCCATGCTTGACTCCAAGATTAAGGGTGATCATGCGCTATCAGGGAGTCTTCTCAAAAGGAAGTAGCAGTATCTAGTCATCTAGTCACGTCGAGAGTCCAGTCGCATCAGTTTTGTAGCCTTGCAAGGCATGGGAAGCGGTTCGGCGATGTGTAGCTGTTTAATTGTCGTTTGTTGCAGGCATCACAGCAGTGCCGGCACACCACTTGAAAACCCCAGTCGTGGTTTGCAGGAGGGTAGGACAAGATTGAAGTCATGCTTGATTCTCTAAGTGCAGATCTTGGCTGTCCGAGGCGTATATAGAAATCCTGCGCTTGTTCCGTACTGACAAGAGGCTGTTGAGGCTACCCTTAGCAGCTGGAAGGTCACGGGTACCAGTAGGGGATACCGCCGTATGAATGCAAGCTTGGTGACGTATGCAGCTAAGCAAGCACGATTCTCGCTTACCGTCTGTCCCCATCTCTCCCCTCAATGTCTGGATGCAGCAAGGGTGCGAAAGTCTGGATGGTGAGGGAGTCTGCGGCGGGCGGCAAGTCTCCCTTTCCGTACATTGCTGGGTGGGTATAACCTCATCCCGTGTTTCGAGCTAAAGAGCGTGTCGGACGCGAAAACACTGGAACCCTGAACGCGGGTCAGCAAGGCAACTGTGGCGGTTTAGCAGGGGTCGAAACCAATTTAAGTGCGGCAAGCTTTCCGTTGCTCAATGGTCCTAAGAAGCCTGAGCGTCACTCACGACAGGAAAAAAAGAAACACCGAAGTGAGGCCGGCACTGGATTGACTTCCAAAGTTCAAGCGCTGGCGATGTAGAGACAAGAATGAGTAATTGAGTGGCATTGTCGCAAGCCCATAATGTGCCCATATGTACCCGCTGTAGTTTTCGCAACTCCACCTCGATCGGACTTATACATGGTCCCTTGTGCTCACCGTGCGGAAATTCAAGTTATCTCACGATTGCTCTGTCAGGTATGTGTTCCAGATTCTAGATGTTTGAAAGACAGCGTAGCAGACGGGATTGCTAGGCTAGTTGCCACATGTTGCCGCCAACTTTGAAACCCGAAGCCAGGGGCCACCTCCGCATTTCCTCAGCGTATAGCCCTAGGCCCTAGGATGGTGACCCGGATGGTGGTTTTGGCGTGTGCTATTGTTTGGTGGCATTTGGTGGCCTTCGGAGGCCGCAGCGCGCCTGGATGCGGCGCTGGGTGGACCTGTGCGGCACCTCCGAAAGCGGGAAGACGCAGCGCGGAGAAAGTCCCAGCTTGTGAGGTGTTCGGGTTTAGGGTAGCAATATGTAGCAAAAATTGGCACCAGCTCGCTCTGCGACTGCTTCCGGCTGGTTTAAACTAGAATCGGACTGCAACACTGGGTTGGACATGGTTGGACCACTCCCGCTGCGCTTAAAGCATGCTTCCAGCCTGTGTTCACGAAGCAACCAGCCGTTGAGCCCAGGGTTTCGGGTTCAAACACAACGCTGCCATAGACTGCCCGCGGGCTGCATCGAAGAGTCTTGCCATATCCATGCATGCAAACTTACACGCGCGTGCTACTGCTGATGTTTGCTTTCAGAGGTGACGGTGGAGTAGCATGGCCTTACCTGCACCGCGGCACAAGCAGTGCAATGTCGCTGGAAACACAACTGGAGAAGGTTGGCGATGCAGTGTCAGCAGGAATGCATGAGGTGTATTCGGGACTCAATCGGCCAGACTACGATGTTCCGCCGCAGCTCGGTGGCGACTCGCCAGAGCAGATCAACTGGCTTGCCATCCTTATACTCGTGGCGGTTTTCCTGGCACTTGTGCTTGGATGGGTCCTCGACAGCAGGTGCCGCGGAGCACTTATGGAGGGCCGGCCACACTTTTGGGCAATACTACTGCTTTGCACAAGCTACTTGCTGTTAATTCCTGGATTGATCAACCCGGTTTTCAGCTTTAGCATCGTGATCAACATCATCGGACACCGCAAGAATGTTGAACCGGAAGCTGGCCACCCAGTCTGCACTGAGACAACAACTGGTTTGGCACACCTTCTTTGGAAAACAGGCTCTCGGATTGGTGCGTTCCTGGTTATCCTGTTTTCGATGGTCATCCCTGCCTTCGAGCTGGTTATGCTCGTTCTCGGTGAAGTCTTTCGCTTCACTTCGGCGAGATGTGCCGAGATATTCCGGTGGGTCATTCTGTGGGTACAGCATAGGTCTAAGTGGGCTTCTCCAGATATGTTCGCCTACGTGCTGCTGGTCGACTTGGTGCGAACCCTGGATCAGGAGCCACTCATTCTGTCGAGGGCAAGGCGGAACAGTCAAGAAGCCAAGCCCAGCTGCCATAAGCTGTAGAACCCATGCAAGCAGGCTGGAGATCGGCTTCTCCTGCTTCAGCACCTTCGTGGTGACCGCAACTGTCTCATCTTTGGGCGTGCCGCTACCACAGGCCAGGCTGGATTCGTGATCCGTTCTCAGAATGCCAAGCCAGTTGCCTCAAAGTATCCCAAAGCAGTTCTTGTTCCGATATACCGGATAGTACCAGTAGCTGAACCACATCCTAGCGCCCTAGGGCTCCCCAGCAGTATCACTTCGGGAGGCAAGATCTCGGAAATCGGTTCCGATTGCGCCTGTGGCGCTGCGACACCTTGGAGAACGTGGATTGGCCATCGCGGTGGGTTTGTCACTCGCAGGGTTTATCCATGCATCTTCGTTGCTTCGGTTCCTCACATGTGTCTAGCAATCAGCATCCGATGTCATCTGGTAGCACGTGTTGGCCGGAATTCTCACAAGCTTGCAACGGTGCAGCCTGCATGCGGCATAGCGTGATTCATGGCAATTCGACTCCGAGGCTCGCGTTGGTGTTCGTCCCACTCTTTTTACACGGATTGCATGCTCCGTGCATGTCTTTCCACATCGAGACGAAGCAGCTCTTTCCTCCATATGGGCCTTTGCCAGAATCAGCGCGAACTGTAGTTGATATCTTGGACTTGAGGCACTTGCTCAGGTCAGAGACAAGCATTGTCTCATGTGTCACAGACTACATCGGCAGGCTGTACGAGTGGGAAGCCAATACATTTCTCTCGCTCGCTTTGATCTTGGTGTGTGTTGTGGGTAGCACGTTGCTGGATATGCTTGCGCTGGTGTTGGCTGCCTTGCACCTTTCCAGTAGTAAAAGCTATGCAACTCTCAATCAACCACATGCAGAGATGGATCATCCCATGGGACAGCCAGTCCTGGTGCCCACGAGCTGCAGGTGGATCACCATTGCGCGGATCGCACGAAAATTATCAATGCTGGACGTAGCGATGGTCGGCGTATACTTGGTTACAGTGTGTATGTCCATGTACGCTAAATACGGAGTTGTTGTGTCTTTGGAGCATGGAATGCTCATTCTGCTGGGTGCAGAACTATTTCATGCTCTCACCTATCACCTGGTAGACTCCGCTTTTTCATACTATGAGGAGTTGCGGGCGTTTGACGAGGAAGCTCTTCGGTCGCAGAAACAGAATGAGGGCACAGAAGTTGCTCCACATGTTGATCCTTTCTGCTGTGGCACTTGGCCGAAGCTCTTTAGATATGTTCCCATGAAGGCAATGTTCTAAGGCATTCTGTGGTCTCGTACGTGGTCAAGGAACCCTGACCCAGATTACCTGGCGACAGACGTGCTAAAATGGCATGTCAGCTCCTGACGAAAGCCAGTCCGGATCGAGTGCTGCTTGTGGCCGAAACGACCGTGCCCCGACAGAGACATCGCAGGTGGATGTTGCTGCACTGAGTCTTTCCTCAAAGCTTGTCTTGTCTCGCCCATGAAATTGCATTGGCTCGTTGGATTCCGCCTCATACAGTCAGCACCGAGGGATAGTAGTCCTGTTGAAACTTGCTAGCCTTCCTTTGCATCTCTGTTCTCTTCATACCACTTTGTCTAACTTCTCTAATCAGGCTTTCCACCTTGCGAAACTGCTCCTAAAGTAGTGGAAGCTGAATTGAGCTGTGATGGCATTTGCTGTGAGAGGAGGCTCCCTTTGCAGCGAGGCACCTCTGAATATCTCGTTTGTGAGATCTGAGTGGCACTCTGAGGCCAATGTTGTCCAATTTGTAGTTCGGCACCTCAGCCTCCACGTTCGGCATCCTGCCCTCGTCACTGCTTGATCCGAGGCCAAACTTTCCTGGGAACCTCCCTGAAGTACCATATCAAGGCGCGCAAGAATTTTGAACTTCTCTCACACAAGTAGTACCCCTGCGTTGCTGTGCCTTTGGTGCCATGCCAGGCATGTGCAAGCTGCGACCTTAATATAACACCTCCAGCAACGGCCGTGCCAAGCATGGTTTCTCAAGGACAAGCACGAGCACAGCTGGTCACCTGCTCTTCGTGCAAGCGCCCGGCCTTGTGCTTAGACTCTGCTCCACTGCGCTAGCAGTCTGGGCTAACAATCACAGAAAATCCTAGTGTCCGAGACGAAAGCTAGCAGAGCATTTGTGTGCACAGTTGAGAGGGCAGAAAATGAAACTTGCTGCAAAGGCTTCCGATGCAAGTGTGATGAGTTTGTTTGAACCATCCGAAACAGCGAGTGCCTGCAAAATTGCGTTGCTAATCTTCCACGAGAATTCTGCGACCTGCAGAGAGATGAAACGAAGCAACTGCCCAACGCAGTTGGATGGTCAGCTTCCTGCGGTGCCACTTGTTGAAAGGGTTGGCTGCCGTCTTGGAGTGTCAAAAGGTGCGAAAAGATGATCTTCCAGAGCATCTTGTGCGCTGCAAGCGCATGCGGATGGCGGAGGCTCGGTGATGGCCCCCTTCGCGGCGGAGCCTCTGTGATCCTCTGAGACTTGAAATACAAGTAGAGACGACTACACAATCGTGCGATCGACGACATGCTCCTCAGAATTGAGCCCCCTAAGCATAAGCTGGGCTGGTACAAGTGGAGCTGCTGACAGCTGTTTTTGTCGTGTCCTCCTTGGTGCTCAGGGAGTGCCGAGCACTGACGACACTGAGAAGGTGTGGCAGGACCGGTGCGGGTAGTGCTGTAAACGTTGAAACTTCAACTCGTCGTAAGCCAGGACAAGTCCATGTCTTTGCAGACAGCTCTCGCAAAGATCGAGGTTCAAGTGCCTGTGTCTCTGTGCACATCTGTCTCATGCGCCCGGGAGCGACCCGCAGACTCTGGCAGGCTGGCGAAATCGGAAGTCCTGGTCTTAGTCTTCCACTTCCCGAGCATGAAAGCGGCGAGTCGGAGTCGTCCTGCGTCTGAGAGAGGCTTAGACAGTCGCGGTTGCTTCGTCTGTTCCATTTGCGGACAGCAAGGCCAGGCCCGTCGTCCTGCAAAGTCTGTGAGTCTGTGACATATTGCAACGTGTAAGCAACAAGTCGTGTAGACCCGAAGTGCTGCCGACTAGTGAGAGGTTCTGAGGATCTTGAGGTGTCCGTGGTCAAAGCTGTAAGTCTTGTTGTCCGAACGGCGCTTTCATTGAACCTCTGGCTTCAAAGGCGAAGGACTTGACAACGAGCCTCGTCAAAGAGCTCATTCCTCAAGGATTTCCCATGATTTCCCTGTTGAGGCTTGGGCTTACTCCAGATCGTGGAGCATGAGGCGAGGATTCAGCCTTGCAAGCATGTACCTGATGGCAATCATAACGACGTTTCAGCCCAGAGACTTTCAAGCTTTCTCGCTACACACTTTTCTATGCTACGCAGTCGACATCCGAAATAGGTAACTTGCATTTGAGGCTAGGGGGTGAACTCGATCGCTGCATTTCGCATACGGTGGTTTTCCGCATGTCTAAACAAGCAGCATTGGCATGGCGTAGCAGGTGGGCATGGGTGAAAGAAACAGTTTGGCCAGAATCCGAAGCCCTGCCAGTACTTGCTGCAGGGAAGCAACTCGGTCGTGCGACAGCGTGCCGGGGGTGCATCGCCGCGACCATTCGTGTTCGTAATTAGCATCCGTCTCGGTGGACCCGGCGCGTCTGCGTCCTCTGGCAAACGCGATGCATTCTCCCACCACGATGTTTTGTGAATATAATATAACGATTTTGGTCGGCAGTGGGGAGGGAGGGGGATTCATAGCCTGTGTTTCCCACTCGTCCAGGAAGTTTGCCGAGAACGTCTGAGCCAGGAAGGCCACGTATCACCGAGTGTACACTCCCGGACCTTGCCAGCCTGCTGCTCGGCATTGCGCAGCATCCGGAGTCCCAGGCCTGCACCATCCTGCATCTGTTTCACTGGTCCAGGCTGAGGGTGAGGGCGTGCAGCAGCTCACTACATGCGTGGCCGTGCGCGACTTGTCAAAATGATGAGAGTAGAGCAACAGAGCGTTCGGTTCAAAGGTCGCCAAAGAGCTGAACCTGCTGAAGACAGAGATCGCGCAGGCGGACCTTGTGATCGTCAATGCCAGCTCATCAAGTAGGGTTCCAACCAGTGCTTCGCAAGCGACACTTCATCTTCCTCGGCAATTGGACAGCGTGCGGTCCAAGATTTGAGTGGTTTGTCTCGAGGCCCATCGAAAGAAGGCCAACCCTTGGTTCCCCGTGCCTGCATGCGCTTCGAGATTTTCTGAAGTGGTGACTCGATGCCATCAAGGGTCAGTCCAGGCTTGAAGTTCATCACAGTTTGGCTGTCGCATGTCGTCGCATTGTCGTGAAATGAGAATCCAAGCGTATCCATGTCAGAGAAGGAAAATCGGAAGAGGTGTGGCATCTTCGCATAGCGCAGCCCCTGTGTCCCCCTTTGACCATGTGCTATGAACTCGTGCGGAGAACCTGCGGCTTAGTCAACGATCCAATGAGGATCCGAAGAAGGATTTCCGTGCAATACAAAGCAACTTAAGAGCCTCCGGCTCAAGCCGCCGAGCCCGCAGACGTGGGAAGGAAAACGTCTTCCACTGCAGAAGCACTGCTGCACCCTAGAGTGCAATACTGGGATCTTGTTACAGATATCGCAGTTCCTGGTACCAGAAAGCGACAGTTTAGGGATGGAAGCGCACATTTTGCAGGGGGAGGCCAAGGCGCCTCCTCGCCAACTTGAGGCGTTGAGAATCAATGTTGGCATACGGCAATCATGAACAGTTTCATAATCCAAAATATTATTGCTGGCTGCCGGCACAGTTAGATTTATACTTCTGCCTCATCTCTACCCCACACATGGTTTTGCCATGTCTTGCCCCTGACACCTTCCACCCTACATGCTCGCATATGCTCGCTTCCTTGCGTTTTGCCCGCGCGTCTTCGACTCCGAATCTGGTTGTGCACTCGGCCCACTGCTCTAGATTTGCGCTTCCTTGCCGTGCCGTTTCCGTTTGACACGACAGACGCAGTGCGGCATCGCGGCACACCACCTCCTTCCCCCCCCCCCCCATGGCAGTTTTGCACGCGGCTGCCAGCAGTTCGGTTCCGTCTTATTTCCAAACGTCTGTTTGCTCCACACCCTGGTTTCTGCTTCCGTACCGGTTCGGACACCACATGGATGCCGACACCCCCTCATTTTGGAGAGAGGAACCAACAAAAATCCTGCTGTCGGGACTGGTATCTGTGCGAACGTGCGCATGGTTTGTCTTCATACCATCATATACCATCCATCACGCATCCCGGGAACAAATGGCCGATCGATTGCAGTCCATTGTGTGAGTTCATGGGCGATGTGTTGTTCCGTAATGACTTGATATGTAGTGCTGTCCTGTGCTGGGGTATGACAATGCACGACATGTACGCGTGCAAAGAACCTTTGGCGTTATTGATGAAATCGTTACAGTATGTAGTATGCATGACCGCGAAAACTAAAAGCAAGCAGCAGCATACATGGTCTAAGTCTATAAGTCAACAATGCTATGAACATGGCTGTTCTGCGACGAGGGAGGATCCGTCCAAAAAGAAGTGCCTGCCTCGAAGAAACGCACCTCAACAAAACTCACCTTGCGTGAACTGGCACAAGACTTCAGAAGAAACTGTCGCCAACCCATCGTGGCTCCTGACCAGAAGGTCAAGGCAGTTAGCTCTGTGAAGCTATTTTCAAGATTCTTGAAGGGAGACATTTTCTGACCATTCGCAGTCCGGCCCCCAATCCTTCCTGGCAATTGGACGACAAATAATTGGAAGGGGAGAGAGCCACGCCTTCTGTACCTGTTAGATCAGCCCAGCCCGTTCCAGCTGCAGACGTGGAATCAGCTGCTCCTAACCACTGTGAAGGGTTTTCTGCAGCCAGACTGACCGCTGTTTCAAACTTGCAGCTGAAAGACCCATCGGCTAACGGCCAGCGGACAGCGAGTGTTCTGTGGCACTTAAAAGTGAAAAGTCTTTTCGCTTGTTGCAGGAAGCTGCGGGTGATGAGGAGTCGCGCTCCACCCTCAGAGTGCTCACGCTGACGGCTCCGACTGGCAGCCGAGCATGTGCACAAAGCCACAGCTGAGGTGCACTGCTCACACTGACTTTGGACAGGCTCCGGGATGTGGCACGAAATGCGTGCTTCCTGGAGGACCCATCTACATCAGCTTCTGCTTTAGGCAAGGGCAAGTGATTCTCTTTGCAAGGAGAAGAAATATCGTCGGCTGCGGCTCTCAAACCCAGCGGTGTCGGAGGTGCGCTTGGAGCCAGCCACTGCCACTGTCCACGTGCTTTGCCCCCGTGCCACCATGTCACAAGGCAATTGGAAAGTGGGATGCAGCGAAGAGGATCCTTCAGGATCTTTGGCTGCACTCTATGACTCTATGAAACCTCAATGACCGTTTGTGCGAGGCAGTGGGCTTCGAGCTCGTGATGCATGCGTCAAAATCAGGCCGCAGATGCAGGAGTTCTGGTTGTAGCTTACCAATCGAGCAGTGCTTGTAAAGCCAGGGTAGTGGCAAGTTGACTTCGTGAACTTTGTGTTTCGAGGGATCCTTGTGCACCATGCGCAGCTACAACGCTTAACCGAAATCCCGGCCGTCGAATTACCCCGCCCCTCCGGTTCAATGGAGATGACCAAGCGAGCAGCCGGATGACCAGAGCTCAAGAAGGCCGTAATTTTCTGTAGATAGAGGTTCCTCACGGTTGTTGAGCCTCAGGCCCAGGTGCAGGGATGCCAGCCGCAGAGCGAAAAGCTTGCTGCGACGGAACAGTTGAAGAGCTCGAAGTCATATATGGTTGTGCGCTGTGCGTTCTCCGCCCACCCCCCTCCCCCCCAATGGTATCACCACAAAATACACGGGTCTGGTGTCGGGAGAGCTATGCATTTTGGTGTCCACTGGAAATGCATGGCGAGTGTTATGCGGCAACAGACACAGCACCCGCCAGCAGGGTCAAGGGTTTAGCCGCCTGTCAGCAGCAGGATAGGCGTATGTTGAGATTTGGATTATCAGGAAACAAAGCGCGCTTGAATAGGAGTAGCTGGAGCTCGCTGTCGGGCAGTAGCTATGCGTTTAGGTATCCACTATGCATGGCGAGTGTTATGTGGCAGCAGACACAGGTGTAACAGGAGAGGCATCTGTTTAGATTTGGAGTTGGATATGCAATTCAGTTGCAGGCGTCTGTAGAATGCCTAGAGCTACTTGTGCTGCCTTGCCCGGACGGAGGAGCTACGCTTTGCATGTTAACAGACAGGGTCATGCACATGCAATTGAACATCATGCATTCTCAGGGGCTAAGGAAATGCACGTGGCATTGTTTGAGTTCTCCGTATCTTCGAGTTGCTTTGATCGACGCACACATCCGATGAAGCAAATGACTGTGTCTGATTATGGCCAGCTTTCGCGCCTGATAAAGCCATTCCTATGGCTGACAAAGTTGTGTTGAGGGCGATAGAGGCAGTCTCATGCATGTCTGATACAGTGCACGTGAAAACATCACCTATATATATATATTCATTTATTTATTTGTTTTGTTTATTTCTTTGTACACACACCCACACTCACTCACACGCACGCACGCGCACACGCACCAACGCACATGCAGACGCCCGCACGCCCGCCCGCCCGCCCGGACGGACGGACGGATGCACGGACGCACAGACGCACGGACGCACGGACGCACATACGCACGGACGCACATACGCACGGGCGGACGAACGGACGAACGCACGCCCCGCCCGCCCCACCCGCCCCGCCCGCCCTCCCGTCCGCCGCCCTCCCGCCGCCCCGGCCGCTTGCCCGCTGCCCCGCCATGCCACGCACGCACGCACGCACGCACGCACGCACGCACGCACGCACGCACGCACGCACGCACGCACGCACGCACGCAGGCAGGCAGGCAGGCAGGCAGACAGACAGACAGACAGACAGACAGACAGACAGACAGA